>JAXQQM020085270.1:0-26845 GCA_034641835.2 Pinus albicaulis
TAGCATGTTCCCAATTTTTACCCTCAAGCTAAATGGAACATTATAGTTTGCATATTTTTATTTTTTTGAATAAAATGGGTAAGGAGACACCTTAACCCCTTTTAGATGGAGAAATAACACTCCTTATGTGAAAATGAGATGAATAAGCAACTGGATTAAAGCACATAAGGGCGTGAATGGAATCCGGATCACTTGATTTAGTCCTCTTTGACTAAAGTCAACAACGCTGCCTATAGAGGAGAAGCTTGCTAGAGAAGCTGCACAGTTTTGGAGGGAGGACATTCACATGAGGGTGGAAACCCTAATTGGTGGGACCATGGTGGAGAAGAGTTCCCTTTCTTTATAAGGAGGAGATGGCATCCCATTTTGAGCATGTTTTGGATTTAGAATTTTGAATTGGGTCTGCAGAGGCTTGCATCCTTGGGTTGTTTAGTAGGGTGTGTAGTGCCCTCGGGCACTAGGGTGTTCCCGGTCAGGAATCCCTACCTCTTCCTCAAGGAATGATGATGATTGAGCTGCATTTTCCTCAATCCGGCATTGGCCACAACTATTTTCATCACCTACAGTGTTAGCTCTGCAGCAGAGAGGACGTTGTGTTGCTAGGTGTAGCAAGAAAGGAACTCATGGAGTCTCTCTTGAATTGTTTTCTTCAGTGGAGGAGTGATCTATTCATTGGAGAAGCTGCAAGGAGGATTCCTGGGCTTCATTACACATCTTTGGCATGAAGCCAACATTCCATCATCTCCCACTGCGCAGTCCATGGAGGAAACTACGTTATTCCAGAGGAGGCAGTGAGAGAGGGGTTCTTGAGCTTCAAAGGAGGAGTGTTTTTGAGTCAAAGGGATCAGGCCTTTGCTTGGAGACATTATTAGAGGAGGGAATTCAGATTTCAAATCAGCCATAGCCTCATTCTGATTTTTTTTCAGTTGCAGTGACAAGTTCCTTGTCACATTTTGTATTCTCCGGCATTTGTAGCAATCTCTCCTAGATTGGCTAGAGATCTAGTATTTCAGCCCATCCCTTTGTTATTGGGCTATTTCTTTGTATCCTAAAACCACATTTTTATTTCATGTATATTCAACAGCTACTACCTTCATATACACAGCGTAGTCACTGCTCTCCGACATTTTGTGGAGTTATAGTAACTCATGTATTTTATTGTTCATTCATTGGAGGTTGGTCCTTAAAGCTTGAGTGGCTTGTCCCTCAACTATTTCTTGTATATTATTGCTGATATAATCATATCATGTTGGCTGCATACATTTCCCTCTTATGGTGTATTCATATTTGTAGAGTTTAATGGTTATGTTCATATATTGTTGTAAGCTCTCTCAGTGAGCATAGTTTTAGAGACCTATATTGGGGAGATTGGTATAACCCATCTAGCGTTATTTATTTGAGCTCATTTTTCGCAAGGGAGTTGTATTATATGTATTCTAGGGCATCCCAATAGTGTTTTTCCTTATTTTTGTAGAGGCTTCCTTATACAGTGTCGTCAAGGACCCTGTAGCAGAAATTCCCAAAGTGGAATATTGCATATCCATAGACAGAGTCTGTGAAGGGCCAGCTAGCCTCAGAATCTCTCCTTTATTTGGAAGGAGACATATCCTGTAAATTCCCCACTAGTCAATCTCTGAAATGAACTTGTGATACCTCACTGAAGAAGGAATTGGAATATCTGGGAGATATTGGACGTTGAGCAGGGGAAGTTCCAAATTTGGCACATTACAGTGGTATCAGAGCATCAATCTTGGCTTAGCCTGTGCACAAGATTTCCATCAGCAAGAGGAGCTTCTCCCCAAGGAGAGGAGATTGGCAGAGGAAACAAGGGAAAAGGAATGATGGAAGAGGAGGTCTCCCTTCTTCTTTTCCAGACCATTGAGAACATCATTGAAGATCTGATGAAAGGGAAAATTTGGAGAAATTTTCTAAAAGGGTTCGTGGATGAAGCAAGCCCTAGCTATTCTCATGAATGGTGTGAGCATTCAGCTACACATGCATATCCATAGCACAATACATTTCCCATAGCTACTGCAAGAAGGATGGAGGGAAAGAGTTGAGGCTTTTGGAGGAGCAACGCTGCAACTCAAAGGTATGATTCATGATGATTGGTTTCAGACTGCTATTTCATGTTTTCTTGCAAATGAGAGATCATATGTTGAAGTCACAAAGATTTTTGCAAAGAGGATTTTTGAAAACCAATGTGCAACATAGTGTGACAAAACTTCAAACATTTTGCATGCATGGAAGGGGACCATGAAACAAAGATCATTCCATATTTCTAGAGGGGGAGTAAATAAGGAGGATGGCTTGCTAGAGGCAAGACCCCCATTGTATGAAGGGCACTCTTCCATTTGTGAGGTGTAGATATATTTCTCTCAAAGGAAGGCCAAGATCCAAGGCCTCTCATTAAGAGGAGATACACTCACATGTTGGTAGAGAGGAGGTGCATAGAAGAACCTACAACACTGCACCATTGGAAGAAGAAGAAGAGCAGAAGGATTAGCATGAAGGGATGATGGGCATTTACCCTTATCTACTTCAGAGATTTTCTTCACATAGGAGAGGGAATGCACTGTGCAGTAGAGAGAGAGGGACCTTTCATTCCCCTCATATATACAGTCCACTTCCTATCTTGATGTCTCACTTTTTGGATGCATTCCACTTGGGAGGCCACATGATCTAGAGATGATGAGAGGCATCATGTCATTTGGTTCACCACTCTTGGATTCCGGAGAGGTGGAGGAATTAGAGGAATCCAACACAACGTAGAGAGTTTGGGGATAAGCACAAGGAGGAGGGATACACTCTCTCATTTTCAGTACCACCCATTCTCATCAGTTTTACTGCACAGATAGAGTTGTTGTAGAGATAGAGGATATCATCTTCATGATGCAGGATGGTTTCTCCATGGATTGGGTGAGAGAGGAGATACTTCCTTTGAGGAAGAATTCTTTCATGCTTTGGAGTAGATGGAGGCCACTCATGCTTACATTGGCCAGGATCGGGATATTCTTTGGAGGTGATAGTCTCTCATGGGAGGCTGATTTTCAGAGATCATCATTAATATTTGAGCATGAGCAGCTGCAAGGTGGGCATGGCAGCAACTTGGAGGATGACTTTGGCATGAGGGATGTCAAAGTAGCAAGCAGCAGCGTGAAGGAGCACTATATTGTATAACACTAGCGCTGTCTATGTGGAGGATTGATCCCGGTTGGAGGACTCAGCTTTTGGTTGAGTATTCCTAGGATCTTGATGCATGCATGATTATTGATGACCAAGAGGGAGATTACTGATACAGAGTTTATGATATGGTCATCTAACACTATGGCAGATTCTTCTTGGCTAGGGCCTCTAGTCTCAAGAAGAAATTATTGCATGCAGCACATAAGGACTTCCTAGCTATGCACTTGGATGCATACTTTGCCTTGATAGAGGAGTTCACTTGGGAGGGAATTCATCATGATCTTCATCAGCATATGGACAGATGCATAGCCCAGATGATTTTGGAGAGGTTGGCACAACCATTCCCTTGCTCATTGGAGGAGAGGGAGAGCATTCAGATGAGCCATTTTAGCTCAAGGTCTCAAGTACATGGTAGAGAAGGTATCATTTCCCATTTTGTACCTCTTTACTTCACATGAGCAACCTATTGTCTCGAGGAGGGTCATCCCTTCTTGCACTTGGTATAATGTACTTGCAGCTACTTGTAGCCTTGATTTTGGCTATTCTTATGATGGTTTGTGGGGGAAGCCACATGCTTCTTGGTGTCCACCATTGGCACCAAATTGTGATTTCATGTTTCATATTATGAGGAGATGTTGTGGAAGAAAACAAGTGGCTAGTACAACACTTGTTACTTATGATTTTGAGGCAGGCCAAGGAGGCACTGCGCAGGTTCCATGAGTGGGATTTGGAACCACTCTCCAGTTGTCATTTGGTAGTTAAAGATATATTTTAAACCAATAGAGATAGGGAAAGGATAACCTGACCTAGTCAAACCGCCGCAGCCACTATCATAAATGAAAAGGGATTTATTGGGTTCCGTACGGTGGTTATTCCCCAATGTTATTGCAACCGATTTCTAGGCTTCAACATTTTTGGCGCTAGAAGGAGGGCCTGAAACTTGTTGTCTATTGGAGTCTTTTCAATTTTAACATTTTATTTAAATCACAAATGGCTCTCCTTAAACTTCTAATTTGGAGTTGTATACATGGACATGCATCTTCCAATACTCCACCACCCGAAGTGGTAAGACTTCGTCTCAGTAAAGTTTAATGGTAGAGAAATTCTTCGCTTTTAATCATGTCTTCAATCATTCAAAATGTTTCAAATTATGATTTTAAAGGAATTGATGAAGGCATTTATGTAGAATTTTTACTTCCCTACATTTGTGGCAAAAGCTAGAAACCGGTGTAGAACTCTCTGGTGTAGAACTCTTTTGGTTGCCTCAATTCACAACTGGGATCAATTTGTTACAATTTTCATTTGTAAATTTGACGGATACAATTATGAACAGGTATACGATGAAATTGAATATCTACGAAGATTTTAAAATGAGTCTGTTAGGGATTTTAACATTCGATTTCATTTGAATTGTTTAAGATTTAAAGTTGAAGATAAACCTACGGAAGAAGAATCACTAGATTGGTTTGAATATATTTTCTCTCTTCCTCCCATTCCCAATCCATATGAAATTAGTTCAAGCTTTGTTCCATCCCCTTCTAACATAAATGAGAATTCCAATATAGATGTGAAAACAAATTATAATGAAGTGGTCTCACAAAGCTTAGAGAATATTTATTATCAAATGCAAGAAGGAAACAACAACAATTTTGGAGAAAGAGTTGCCTTGAAATCTGAAAATTACTCTGTATTAAATTTAGAAAATTAGATTGCAAATCAACAAGTGCAAGCAGCAATCAAATTAAATAGTAACACGCAAGCTGCTATGAAAATTTCTGAATTTTTTCATGACGAGCAAGTGCCAAATCCAGAGAAACAAAGCATAATTCTTCAAGAAAGCACGAATAGACAAATGAATGATCTACAATTTGAATTTTACAATGAGCATAATGTACGAGAGTTCTCAAACATAGATTTTTTTAAACGCATTGTTTCAGATTCACATTTTTTCCTTTATCCTGATATTTTTAATGATGGTAATTTCTCCCCTCTTAATATTAATGATATTTCAGAAACTACAGAGGCTGATTTAAATGAATTACCAATAGGTTTTTATCAAGATAGAGAAACAATTATTGATCATTCTTTTGCCATTAATGAACATGAAATTTTTATTCCTTGTTTTGATATATTGGACTAAATCAAAGGGAATTCTAGAGAATATCGTGAAGTCATTTATGATAATTATTCTAACATCAAGGATGTTGATTTCTATTCTTCTCAAGAGAATCCTCATGATAAAATTCAAATAACATCTTTGAATGAGGAACATTTCAATTTTGAAATTATTCCAACCAATCCTCATTCTGGAGTAGCAAATTATCTTCATGATTTCACCATTCGGGAAAAAATTCCAATTTATGATTCATATCATGATCAAACTCCCATTACTGCTCATAATCATACTTCTCTTTCTAATTCACAAGTTGGAATTGGAAATTATTCAAATTCCATTATTCTGGCCAATCCTTGTGAAAAAGAAATTATTTCAAAACAACCCCAATTGTACTGTAACATTAGTTGTACCAATAGTGATTTCATTTTATTTTTTCCTTCACACTTATTTTGTTCAAATTTAGATTTATTTTCAGATTTTATTTTTCAAATTTTTGGTACTCTACATTGGCGTATTGAGCATTTTAATAGTGAACACTCAATTGATGCATTGCCCTATTGGGAAATTGAAGTTTCATATTATAATCATGAACATAAAAAGCTATTAATATTTCAATTTCAATCAATGCTAATGTTTTATCAAAAGCTTCTATCTTATCAAAGGCAGTGTCAATAAGAGAATGTATTTTTACAATCTGGCCAACAATCTAATCCAATTAATAATTTTCCATTTTATTTGACAGATTTCCATCCATTTTTCGTTAACTCATTTGAAAATTGTTTGGAAATTTTTCCTTCATGGAAAATTGTTAATAGTTTAACACTTACACATAACACTAATAATTTTTTCCAGGCCTTTGAATTTAAAAGCTCATATCCACAATCTGGCCTGTCATCTCCTCTTTTAAACATTTTCCAATCCTTAATGGAAACCCATCCAGGTTTTGATGATCCAATTGGAATTCGGTTGGAAAAGACATTTCAAAAGAAGATGATTGTAAATAACTTGTTAATAATAAATGTACATTCTGATTATAGATTTAATTTTCTTAGTTGAATTAGATTTGTATATTTATTACTAACATTTGAACAGTACATATATGCAAGAATTAAAATGAGAGAGTGGTTACATTGGAAATATGACTATACCTAGTCATTTTCATGTTTATGGTTAGAATAGAGGTAGAATTAATTTAGTTAGTTTGTTTTGTGTAATTAATTTATTCTTAATAGTTCTGCAGATATAAAATAAAGTGAAAAATCAAACCTTCTCATATCATATACATGTTCAGGGAAATATTTGCCTCTTATCAAAAAATTTCTAATTCTTGCTTCCCATTTTTTAAATCAAAATTTATTGCAGCAATATCTCTACTCTGCCTATTTTGAATAATGTCTTGACTAAATTCAATTGAGGTTGAACTTGGCACCAATCACCTCAAAGCCACTTTTCTCTATCTCGAAATGTCCTCATATGATTTTCTTCTGAAATTTATTTGTCAAAGGTTTTGAGGATATAAAAGCTTCATGATCTCATTATCCCATGAAATGTGTGACTGTCTATTATAAGCTTAATTCCAATTTAATCATTATTAGTCAGTCAAACCTTTTGTTGTAATCACATGAAGTTCATATTATCTTCTTCGAAATTTGTTAAAATGACTTTAAAGGTGTCCATTTTTCTGTGTGCACACATTCAAATCTGTGTTGATATTTTTCCACAATTAGTGGGTTTATCCCATTCTGATCTTTAGTTTATTATCTGATGCTGCAATGTGCATCATATTTTTTTTACTAAAGGCATTATTAAACAGTCACTATATAGCAATACATATTTTTCTCAAGTTAATTCAAATGAAGCAAGATAATAAATTGTTGTTGCAATTCAAAGGGAAGCCTATTTTCATATTTATTTCTGGTGAATTTTATGGGTTCTAGATTTCCTGAACATGAATAAACAGATTTTATTTAGGCTAATTGCACACTCCGATTTAGAATAAATAATGAGATGAGTTTGAACAAAGTCATAATTTTGGTAAATAGAAGGAAGAATTGAAAGATTCATGAGGTAAAATCCACAAACAATTCTCTTCTAGTTACGAATTTACAAGTTCATTTTCATCTATTAATAGTTTCTCTTTTACTTACTTTGTTTTTTACTCTTGTTCTGTTTTATTTGCAGGTTTTCATTTTTTATCAAAACTTGAAGTAAGCAGCAAACCCAATTCAAATTTGCAACAGGTTTAGGGAAATTTTATTTTTTGATTCATTAGAATTTGAGCATTCTTTAACTTTACTTTCATTCATTAGAAAACCCAATTGAAATTTAAAACAGTATTGCAATATTCATGTCTGAAACGTTTCAACTTGATTTTCACATTTCTGATACAAGACCTCCGATGTGTTACCTCATTCAATTTTTTCATAAAATACCATATCTCATTGGGATGAATTCAAAAGTTTGTTTTTCATCGCAAAAGTTCCGATGCGATAGATTGGATCGCAAAAGCGCATTAAACATAAGGTTAATCCTTCCATTTGAAAAGTTCCGATGCGATAAAGTTCAAATCATAATCGCAAATTATTAAATTCATATCACAATTAGTCAAGAGTTAACTTTGAAAGATCTCCGATGCGATAAGTCTAATCGCAAATCGCAAATCGAGAGGAAAATTGAATACATCCTTGTGCGCTCATTTTAAAATTTGCGATGCAATAAATCATCGCCGATTGCTCATCGCTATCGCTTTTTGCTCTTCGCTCATCATCGATTATTATAAACATCGCATCGCTGCTATCGCAAGAATCATATTGGCATTTCCAACATGACTATTTTCCAATATTCCGATATGTTGATATCGATATCGCTCATCGCATTTTTGATACTCATATCATAATGCCGAAAGCCATGTCATCCATCGCATTTCCGATATCGCAATCGCTTCATCACATTTTTTTTCATGGTCATGTCACTATTCCGAAATCTGCGATGCGCAATGTGCAAAGTACAAATCGTGAGATGCAGTGTGCGATGTGCAATTTGCGACATGATTGTCCCCGATCCCAAATATAACATTTCTTCAATAGTATGATCGCTCCATCTCATCGCATATATTCTTTTCGCATGATCTCATATCGGTAATTTGATACTGCAACCCTCGATGCAATAAACTCCAACGCATGCCTCTACATGCAACACGAATCATCCGATAAGGCATTGTGTTAATTTAAAGCAATCTTGGGTAACTACTATGATACTAAAGCGATTGATGACAATTTGCAGCATATTCAAATCATTTTGATTTCTCATATATTTCAGTTTTAAATAATTCCATAATTAAATATGAAATTCAAGATCTCTCTATTTTAAATTTCATTATCTTAAATTTGGTCTTAACTCTAAAATTTTTATAAAAATAATGGAATTTGTATAAAAATTATAATATTTTGAGAGCATTCATCACTGCAAATTCTCAATCTCATTTCTGATGCATTTGTTTTATTTTCAATTCCCTTGAACACAAAGCATTCTGTTTTTTACATTTTACTGCTTGCTTTAGTTTAAATAAAATAAATAATGATTTTGGGTTATAGGATTTTGGTTAGTTTGACTTTTTCATGTTTTTAATGTTAACTAAAAGAAGACGTCAGGTAGTATTGGAGAAACTGATATCTTTTAGGTAAGATCAAATGAAGTTATCTATGACAAGATTCATGTACCCACTTTCATTAATTTCCATTTCATTACTTTAGTTTCAATTTTGTTTTTAAATTATGTTGATATTTAAAAATGTTTTGCAGCTCTTCATAAAAGCTTTCAATCATCTGCCAGATCATATTTTGAAAGTCATATACTCTTCTCCTGGTTTCATTTCAAGAAGCAACGATAATTTTCGATAAAACAACTACACTAGGAAGTTTCTGAAACTTTAGTTTGTTTCTTTAAGCATTCCTTTTATTAGAAAATAATTAAGATGATGCTTTGAAACAAGAAGGTTGACATCAGACAAAATTTTTTCATTTTGGCTGAATTTTATGATCATTGCTATCTAAAGCCTAAAACACTTACAACCCTGTAAGGTATAAGTTTTCTAAATCTTGACATAAGAAGGAATGATTACATGATTATTTTCTTTTACTTCATTTTGTTGAGACATTGGTATAAACATTCTTGTTAGAATTTGTGTTTCAAAATTAGGATTTTCCTTTCCACTTTTAAATTTCTTCATTTTTTATTTTTGATTGCTGATTTCTTTTCTCACTTTAGCTTAAGAATTCTTTTCCTTTGGTTTTCAGTTTTAATTTTGGTGACTCTGCTATGATTTATATGAAAGACCTTCTTATTACCTAATTTTGGTCGGCATATATAGGAAAAAATTGTTAACAGTTTACTATTATCTTTTTATTAAAATCTCTTAATAAATTTCGTTTTTCTTATTATTAAGGTAGACATACCTAGGGAAAAGATTATAAAAAAGAGAATTTGACAAAATATCATGAAATCCAAGAAATTTCTTTTTCATCAAAATTGTAATTATTTTGAGATTTCAATATTTTATTAAGATCTTTCAAAATTCTATTATCAGTCAAGAAAAGTTATTTTTAACCAAGTAAAGACACTTTACAGCAAAGCACTTTTAACTCTGAAATTGTCATTCTGAACTCTTAAAGAGTTAATGATTCTCCCTATTTAAAAGAGTTTTATTTTTCTAGAGTGTAATCCAAAAATATATTTAAAACTTAAAAGATAAGAGGTCTCATCATGAGCCTGCTTACCATGATCATAGGGGAAAAATAGGCTGACATTACCAACACTGCTAAACAAACCAGGGTAATGGCTTATGATTGCAAACAATTATAAGACAAGGGGTCTCATCACGAGCTAGCTTGTTCAGTCCAATTATAACCAGTGAATGGCATTGTCAACTATCTGGCTACCAAACCAGGACAATGGCTTTTAAGAATTAAAAATAAAAAAAATAAGCATATATAAATGGATTTATCTCTAGGTCAATAATTCTTAAATAGATAGGATTCTGAATCATTGATGATTAAAAGGTAACCCTGTCGAGACTATAGATGTTTGCTGGCAGCAGTGGCTCTACCTGTGACAAATGAGTACATTTTAAAAGCTAAGCTGTAAAGTGACCCCTGCTTTATCTCTACAACTAATTAAGGACTGATATAGAGTTATGAAATATTTTAATTTATGAGAAATTTTAAGAAAATTACAGTAAGATGATTATTGCTTTTATTCAGACTAATGAACCTAGTCAAGCATTCCAAAAATAATTTTCTCTTCCTTAATTATTTTTACTTTAATTTTAGGAAAATTTCATTCATATCAAACGGAGATAACTGGTTCTTCTCTCGTGTGTCACCATTGTTCTGGTAAAACACAACCCCCCCCCCCCCCAATTTTTGACTTGTTTATCTCAAATAATGGGGACCCTTTCTATAAAATTTTGGCTAAGTGTCTTTTAAGATTTTTATTAAGTTGATTATCCTACGATTTTATTATTTTTTCATTTTCTTTAGATTATTTTTTTGATTGCTTTGTTACGATCGATTTTTTATAAGCTTTTCATTGATGCTTGTTTCACCTCATTTGATCAACTGGTTTGTAAATGGCTCTCCTTTGAAGTCTAATCAATTATGTCGCATGGGTTAAAAAATGCGTAAAATGTACAATATTCCATTTCTGTAATTAAATTAGTTCAGTAATGCATTTAGTTTAAATATTAACCCCTAGTTAGTTATTACTAATATTTTTCATTTTTCTACTTATACAGCCAAATCACTAAGCATCGTGATTTTAGAAATTTACTTCAATTTTCAAATAAATTACTAATCTCAAAAATCCAAAATGGAAAAGTGGCTGTAGTTTAGATAGGAAAATCATCACTTTAGATAATTTCATAATTTAAATAAACATCATTAAAATCAAACCAAAATAATAAAAAATGATATTTAATATTAAATCTTAAATTAATTAAATTAATTTTTATATAAAATATGATTAATTAAATTAAATTAAAATTTGATATGAAAAATAAAATAAAACATCGCATCAGGATTTTTTTTTTTTGTATGCATCTTTTTCTCTCATCGCATCAGGATTTTTCATGGGATGCATTTCCAAGAACCTCCAATATCCTTCAACTCCCGATGTGCAGATTGTGATGAGTCAAAGGTCATAAGTTATTTGTTTTATTTTAAGTTTCAAACTCATTCGTATGAGTGTAATGGGAGTATTAGCTTTAAGTTAGTGTTAATGGAATATTGAAGTGTTAGTGTTAGTTTAAGTTAGCATAGTGTTAATTCTACGTTAGTTTTAAGTTAGTGTAGTGTTAGTATTAGGGTAGTGTTAATTTAAGCATTAGTTTAGTATTAAATATGTTAGTGGTAGGTTAGTTTTAAGTTAGTTTTAATTTAGTATAGTGTTAGTTTAGTTTTAGTTTAATAATAAATTTAATATTTAAATATTTAAATAATTAATTTTAATATTAATTAAATTAATTAATATGTAACATATAATTAATTTAACATATTTAGGTTAATATTGAATAGTTTATAAATAATTAATTATATATTAGTTAGTTAGACTAAGATTAATGTTTATTAAATAGTTTATTTAGTTTATAATTAACAATTAAATTAGGATTATTTATTATATCTTTAAAGCTAATTTAGGATTAAATTTTTAATTAAATTTCTGATTTTTTTTAGCCCAGCAATAGAATTTCCAGATTTATATCAGATTTGACTTATCAACTTTGGGGGTTCATAGATTGAGTTTTACTTGGCCAAATGAGGCCCAGGATGGCTCATTGGAAAGAGAAAATCAAGGAGAAAATTTCTGAGGAGGTTTCACTAACAAATTTGGTCATTTATTGGGTCAAAAAGCAGGCAAAAAATGTTGGGAAAAATATTGAGAGGGGGGGAGGGGGGTGAATCAGTATTTAGAGCTGACTAAAATTTTTTAACTTTTTCTTTGAGCATATTTCCATACGCGGTTTTTATGAACTGAACTAGCGTATGCATGCGGAAATATATAAGGAAACTAGCGTATACTGACTTATCTTTCAGATTTAGAGAATCAATATTTTAAACAGATTTATTAGTTATGAATAAGGCTAGATAATCAGAATTTATGAGCAGTAAACAACAATATAAAGCATCACACACAAGAACACAAGATTTAAGGTGGAAACCCAAATCAAGAGAAAACCACCGCTGCTGTCATCTCTGTCTTCAATCTTTATTATATAGAAAACCTTTTACAACATTGTACTGATGCAAAATTATACTAGTACGTAGGCTTCTACCTATATAAGGCTTCAACCTTCTCTCGTTTTCCATCTACAACTGGAAGGGAGCTCCAACCCCCTGATCTCGTTTACCAGCCTCTCCTGGAAGGGAGCTTCAACCCCCCTGATTTCAACACCAACTTCTACTGGCTGAAAGCTTCTACTTCCATACTGAAGGCTTCAACCTTCAGACCCACTGCAGACCACGTTTCATCAATTTTCATACTGGATCAAACAGCTTCAACACAACCCTTCACTTAACATCAACAAACATATTTTGCCCAATACTTCAAACAAAACAGTGAGACCATTGTAACCAAAATATCAGAAATAACCCAGACTTCAGAATAGATATGCAGATACAAACTCAACCCTGAACATTCATTAATTCAAATATCATACGCTACTTTTATTCACTGAAGCCGTGTGTATACGCGCTTTTCTTCGTATCAACCTACGTATACTTCTGAGAATACTGATTTTCAGAATGTGATCAATCTTAGATTCAGATCTGAGGCTTTCAGTCAGACACCTTCTCCGCAATGCAGAACCTTTAGACAGTCAGTCAAATTTAACCATGTTTTCTCACTCATTGATTAGATTTGTTCATTATCAAATCAGCAGCATACTCCATATTCAATCAACCCAGAACTTCAAGTAGACTTCATTGACCGACAGCAGAGAGAAAACATAAATCACAGAAGTAATATCTGTAAATAAGCTTCAGAAACCCTAACTTCCATACACGCTTTTAATGAAGTGAACCCGCGTATATATGCGCTTTTACCGAGACAAACTAGCGTATAGATCTGTAAAAGATAAATTTTGCAGAACAGACCAGATCTATAAACTTACCCAGATTTCTTCAATTTCTTCATCAGACTTGCGCCAGGTCTTCATCATTTCTTTTGCAGATCATCCTAGAGATTCATCATTTCTAGATCTAGAGATCTTGAACCTTCATCATATCCATAGGTGCATCATAGATTCAGATCTATCAATTAAGAACAGAGTTCAACCATGTAGATATTCCTTAGAGGAATTTATTTATCAACAACCCTTACACCTGCACTCCTTGCACTATGATCCTCTTCTCCTTATATAGTTTTAGCTTTTACCAATACCATGAGCCAAAACCACACAACTTCCGATGGTATTCTTGGACGGAATCAAATAAACCATACAACGCTCAATACTGTGTGCCAAAACCATGGTAATGCCCCTTGGTATTATAATTTTGGAGCGCAAAATGGCATACGCGACTTGGGACGTACTTATCCGCGTGCATACACGACTTGGCCTTTAAAAACTCGCGTATACATTGTGACATATTATATTTATCATTTCTCTGGCATTTACTGGAATTATTTTCTCTGTCACATCTGAACTGAACTATAGATACATCATTCTTACATCTGTAATACATAGGTTGCTATCCAAAGACAACTTAGCAAGTCAGTTTCCATCAAGGACAACTTCATCAAGTAGGTTGCCATCAAGGACAACTCATTGCATCATATTGCCAACAAGAAAATCAAGCTCCGAATTTCCAAAAAAAAATCAATTTTCTGAGTTTTATTTTCTTCATTTTCATTTGCCCAAAGCCTCTTCTAATTACAGATTCGCACATCAATGATATCCTTGGCCAATTAAATCATTCCAGGTATCAATAGAGAGCTTATACTTTATTTTTAATTATTAATTCAAATAGAATTTGATTGAATTTGTTTTAATGCCAAAAATGATATTTTTATTTTATTGTTGCATCTTAATTCATTTTGATTTCTTTTTACAGGAAAAACAATAGAAAGGATATGGAGAAAAAGATCTCAATCAATGAGAAAACTCCAGAAATTAAAGATTGGAATTTTTGAGCAATTAAAATTGGATTGGGCAGATTTTTCTTCAATAAACTCTCCTCTCAAAATTCTTTTGGAAATATTATAAACGGAAGATTGCAGAATGTGAACAAGGTTGCTCTTCTCTACAATTCTAGACTTCTAAAAGCATTTATGTAATAGGAATTTAGAGTTGTAAAAGAGAGGAGAGAAAATTTTAGATATGAACATTATTGAGGTTTTTTTTTCTTTATATCTTGAATTATGTATGATGGGCAGAGTTTTCATTTTTGCAGCTGTATTTTTGAAAACATAAATTCAAGTAATGTAAAGGACTATTAGAGACCACGATCAGAGAAGCGGATTCAATTAACTGGTATTTTTGGCATTTCTGTATCAAATACCAGTTTCATTTTTATGTTAATAAAATTGTTGTTTCATTTTATTCATGTTTATGCATTTCTGTTGATATGGATAATTTGTCTCAAATTGTTATGTATCTTTGTTCTTATGGATTTAACTCTGATTTCTAAGTAACGCTTTACTCAGAAATCTGTCTTATAAAACTGATTTATTAAATAGTAATGTGTTGCGAATTTCTTCCACATATTATTGTTTAATTATTAGATTGACTAATTTGACAATCGATATCATTTTTGTGAATTTCTTCCGAAGTGTTGTTGATTTATTATTTCAGTCAAATGGTCTCAATAGAATGTGTTTTGGTACTCACAAATGTGAGCTAATTGAATTTATTTGTTAGTTTGACATTAATTAAAAGCCAGACATATTTTAATTCTCATCACTTAATTATCTTGCTCTTAATTGGGTTAGATTTTCATCTACCTGATTGAGATAGGATTTAGATTAGTTTCTTTTTTCTTGCATTATAGAATAAGTTTGCAATTAGATTAAATTTACATTCTTTTAAGTCCTCTTCTCAAAGAGGCAAAATATTAGTTGTGGTTTGGCTGAACCCAAATCAGCTTAAGGGTCATTCTCTTGCCTGATCAGCAAGAAGAATTGATCTGATATCCCTGTCTATTGGTAGTTAAAGATACATTATAAACCAATAGCAAATAGGGAGAAGGTAACTGGACCTAGTTAAACCAGTCGGAGCCACCACACCAAACGGAAAAGGAGCTGCTTTAAGGTCCGGACCGGGTGGTTATTCCCCAATGTTGTTGCAGCGATTTTCGAGGCTTCAACAGTCCTTGTAGCCAATTGCACTATCCAAGACTCTACATGTACTTATTTACCTAAGCCACACTTTACCACCACAGGTTAGGACTAATATAAATATAATTAGGATCTGTGATCAATGAAAATGGAAACAACTTTATCACATAGCTTAAATTCCATATCAATAATGGATGTCTCATGATCCACTTGCCTATTATGAAGTGCTTCATGTATCCGAGGAATTGATCGTTAAGCCCCTATATTAATAGTGTAGCCCCTTATTATGTTAGTGTAGCCCCCCTTATTGTTATTATTGTACCCCCGTAACCCCCATATTGTTATTATTGTGCCCTTACATTATTATTGTTAGGTCGGCTAGGATTACATTGTGGCCCCACTAGGATTATATTGTGGCCCCATGGACTCCTATATATAGAAGAAGGTTTTGTTCATTTGTATCATCCAAGAATTGTTCATTTATGTAATGTATTGGAGGTTGCCCCCTCGAAGTGGCTTATTTCTAAGGCTTTGATATCTCTTTTCTTCTATTTTTGGAGCTGGTTACACAACATTTGGTATCAGAGCTTTGGATTCTAGGGTTTCGCTGCTCCAAACAGGTCATCGTGGAATTTTCGCTATAACTTGTTTTCTACAAAGTTTTAGAAGCTGAAATTTTAGAGTATGAATCAAAAAACCTGGAAAATACTGTCGCAAAATAGTAGAGCTTGGTTCACAATATTTTCAGAGCTATGATCTGTGGACTTTAGGGCTGTTTGCAGGCTCTTGAATTTCACTTAAAATGGTCATCGCAGAATTTTCGCTATAACATTTTTTCTACGAAGTTTTATAAGTTGAATGTTTTAGAGCATGAAGCCGAAATCTGGAGGAACATCTTCACAAAATTTCAGAGCTTGGTTCACAATATTTTCAGAGATATGATCTGTGGAAGTTAGGGCGTTTTGCAGGCTCTTGAATTTAACCTAAATAGGTCATCGTAACATTTTCGCTATAAATATTTTTCTACGAGGTTTCAAAAGCTGAAATTTTCACAAAGAAAAAAAGAAGTCTTGAAGAACCTCCTGTAAAAATTTATTATCTTGGTTCTAATAGTTTTGGAGATATTATCCTAGGGAAGTTAGATTGTTTCCTGTGCTCCCGAATTTCATCTCAAAGAGGTGATTGTGGGAAAAAGTGATAACTCTCTCTCGTGAGCATCGATTAATATTCTATAAAATTTGCTCAAGTACATAGACTGTAGTTTCTTCTGTATCAATTTCAAAGTCAAAGGGGAAACAGAGACACGTGGAAATCCATACAAGTTCATTGGCATCGAACTAGTCCATAATTATGTAATCATAGGATATTGGGAATAACTTTGACTTCAAGAGACGAAATCAAATAGACCTCATGGCGCTTCGAAAGAAGATTTACAGGGCTACTTCAAGTCCAATGAATTATTGAGGATCTGAAATTAAATAGATAATTCAAGTCAATATCGAGGTTCTCAAAAGCAAGACAAAAATGTGTATTTGGCTTTTAAAATTGCATAACGTTTGTTTGAAAAAGCATTAAGTGATTCCAAGGGAATATTTTAGAATTTTTATCATTATTGGGTTCTATAATGCCTCCAAAAAATAATTCCATACCCATTAAGCCCTCAAAAAGATATACTATGACGCATGAAGAGGAAGAATTGCAGTATGAGATATCAAAATTACGGTACCAAGTGCAACAAATTTTGATCTTACGAAGAGCAACCGAAGATGACATAGATGGTTTAAAAGAAGAAATGGAGGCTAATTTGGATGGTTTGAAGGATAAAATAATAGCTAATATGGATGATAAATTAGTGGAAGATGACATCGAGCATCAAAAACAAGTTCTCCAACTCTCAAAGGATAACCTAACTTTGGTGTAGAATCTAATGAAACAACAAGAATATCAACATCACATCGAAAGAAGTTCTGAAGTAGTCACAGAAACAATAACTCGACAAGTATGATCAATTTCAGAGTATCTCAGCAAGTGGAAGAACTTTCATGTAGAAGATTCCACATGGGAGGATGAGAATTTTATACAGAAGCATCAAGAAATAATCAAGCGTTGAGGACAACACTTGTTTGAAGGAGAGGGGCATGTTAAGTCCTTATATTAATAGTGTAGCCCCTTATTATGTTAGTGTAGCCCCCCTTATTGTTATTATTGTACCCCTGTAACCCCCATATTGTTATTATCGTGCCCTTACATTATTATTGTTAGGTCCGCTAGGATTACATTGTGGCCCCACTAGGATTATATTGTGGCCCCATGGACTCCTATATATAGAAGGAGGTTTTGTTCATTTGTATCATCCAAGAATTGTTCATTTATGTAATGTATTGGAGGTTTCCCCCTCGAAGTGGCTTATTTATAAGGCGTTGATATCTCTTTCTTCTATTTTTGGAGCTGGTTACACAACATGATCTGACCAAAATCCCCCGACTATCCTTGCCTCTTGGGAACCGTAGATCTATGGTCTTCCAACCTTGTATAATGGACAATCCTTCTTGTGTTTATGCTTAACACAAATCCAACACTACAACAACTCTCTACCACTACCTTTATTCTTCTTCTCTCCAGCCCGAGGTGTGTGTCCCTTCTCAGTTGCATTAAAATTCTTGTAAGGAGCCACATTCTCTTTCTCACTTGCATATTGAGGTCTTTCTCGATTCAGAGGCCATATTCCCCTAGCCTTATCATTCCCTTTCCAATCATGCTTAGGCTCAGACTTAATCTTTGACTGCTCATAACAGTGCTTCAAGTTCCCGATGAATTCCTTTAATGACCGAGGCTCATCATACTCAACTGATCCTTTAACGCCAATGGAAGTCCACCGCATGAACTCCTTTCAACCGCCAACTTCTCATCCTTGTGATATGGTACATACCTCAAAAACCCAAAATTTGGTTGTATAGTATTCATATGTCATGGAACCCATCTTCAACTCATATAAATCCGTCGCCTTTATTGAATAATACCCTTTCGCACAAGCAGATTTCATAATGAAGAGTCTTTGTGGGTCTCGTAATTGTCACATTTTCATCATGTTTATCCTCGCCATTTCTCACATTCCATCACCTCATTTAACCATTCATCATACCATTTCCGTGGGTTCACCTCATTATTTTCCAATTTATTTATTTTTAATATTATAAGAGAATGTGTGATTAATTATTGGAAAATTGACATATTTCACTAATATCTTAAATGTGGATGAGCTTTGTAAATGTGTAGGATTATTTGGAAGAATTATTCAAAATCCTCTTGAATATTTCCTCCACCATTTCAATAATTCAAAGGATAATTGTTCAATATTATTCTAAGGAGAAGATCATGGAGATTCCAAGGAGAAGATTATGGAGATTTCAAGGAGAAGATCATGGAATATTCCAAGGAGAAGATCATGGAGATTTGGATAACATATCTTATCCAATATTTGTGAGATATGAGTGAGGATTTAAAGGGAGCATATTTTGTAATTATAGGGATATTGGTTGAGAGAAAAGTGGATTTGTAATTATGAGTTGCTTATCTTGTTTTCAAAGAACTCATGTATAAATAGGAGTGCTCTTTCTCCAAGTGGAGAGTAGGAATGGACTATAGAATAGAGAAGATAGTAAGAGAAACTTGAGATTTTGAGACTCTTATTTTCTGAAGTTAATTGAAGACAAAATTTATCATTTTCTCATGCATTGAATAAGTTTCAGTAGCCGAAAGTACTCTAAGTGTATGAGGCAAGGGTGGAGGGCGCCCCCACACCGAGCTAAGTACACTTCTTAGTTTATTTTCGTAGCTGCAATTTCTGAATTAGTTTTCTTATGTTTGATTTATTTATTGATGAATCTAATGATCATTCTTAAACTGCATATGAAAGTACAAACAAGTGTTTAAGTTCAGCACTCTTTCTATCGACTCGAGAATTTCAGTTAGAATTCATCGTAGCTGCGATTTCTGAATTAGTTTGCTTATGCTTGATTTATTTATTTTTAAGTATTAATGAATCTAATGATCATTCTTAAACTACATATGAAAGGACAAACAAGTGTTTAATTTATGCACTCTTTCTATCGACTCGAGATTTTCCATTATAATTCATCTTTAAATATCCTTACATGCTTTGATTACTGATGGATCTTAATATTGTTTCTTTCTGCATACGAAGAGACAAACCAATATTTAAGCTAAATACTTCTTCTATTTGATTAAGAGCTCAAAACTAAGATTCATCTTTTCCTACTTTTCTGAATTCCTGCTTTCACAATAGCATTAATGATAAATGAAATCAATGATGAAGGACAACCAAGACCTCTTTTAGTGAAGAGCCTCTTCAATTATTATTTCATATATCTTTATCTATTGTTTAGAATTTAATTAAGTTAGATTTATATTTGTAATATGCATTTCCCTAATCATCAATAATTCATCTTCTAAACTTGACTATGGTTGAAATCCATATATTTTGGATATGCTTCTAAGTTCTACAAACCTGAATTGATAATTAAATGCTCGTGTTAATTTACCCAGTAAATTGACCCAACATTTTGGCATCGTTGCCGAGGAAGCATACTTCAACATAGTCAATTAGGAAGATTGTTTAGAAAACACATAAAAAAAACGACAAAAACCTAGTATTTATTTTAGTTAAAATTTTCTTATGCCTAGAACAGAGATTAGAAGGATAGAGTCATTAAACAAAACCCCCATCAAAATATTAAAAAAAAAAACAAAAACAATAAAAATCCATTTTCCCAACAAGATTTAAAAATACATGATGTTAAGAAGCCATTTAGAGGGTATATCATGACAAAGATCTTCTTAAATCCTTGTCCACAATCTAGAGTAATCACTAGGGATGAATCTTCAATTCAGAATTTGTAAGAGGAACAAAGCGTCGATGAAGAGGATCCACAAGAGGAAGACTTAGATTCTTCTTCTAGCAAGGAGATGAATGAGTCATTGATCACATGCGATGACAATCAAACATTAGAACCTGAAATTGAAGAGTTTATAGCATTTATATCACAAGATCCCCTGTGCATTCTAGATTGTGAACAAGTGACACTCAAATAATTTTGTGACATGACAACTAATGAGCGCCAAGAAAACAAAGATCATCTTAAAACTTGGTCACAATACCACTCCGTTTTTCAATTTTCTTTCTCATCAAATCCTTATGAGCAGATAAATTTTTATGGCCAAGAATTTATTAAAGTACATTTTTCAAACTTGGATTTGAGTTTAATTCTCATCTTGTTACGCAAATGGATGCACCAGAAATTTTCCTATACTTGAAAGAAAAAATTATTTTTCTGTAATAGAGTAGGTAGGATATTATTCTCTTCAATTTTGAATAAGTATGCTCTCCTCCTGCGTTTTTACATGATCTTGAGGATCAGAAAGTAGGTTGTCAATAAACATTTTCAAAAATGAATAAACTGAGGTTTGAAATATGCTTAATCCAAGTCAACTTTAAATCTACAAATCACTTTGTGTCCATTTGTTAAAAAATTCAATAAAATTTTCTAAGTTTAGATAAAATTTAGTTTCTTTCTAAATTTTAGTTTTTAATTAGTTAAAAAAATATATATATATTAAAAAATATAAATAAATAATAAAAAATAAAAATAAAAAAATCTACTTAGTTTGACAAATTAACCCATGCACATTGGCATGTGTTGGCACATATCCTATAGCCATAGTTTTTTTTTTTGGCTTTGTATCCAAATTTATGTCTAAGGCTTTGACCTTTGCAAAATTCCATTCATACCTGCAACAAAAATAAAACTCCCCGCAAAGCAGATATCAATCCAATATTTAGCGTATGGTCATCATTTTGTTTGCTTTATGACTAGTTACCAGATCAATCCATTCTTGGGCTTCAGCCTTTTTCATCCTAAACTGCAACCTGCAATAAAATAAAACCCTGTGTGTCAACCAAATATTTACCAACTGGACTGATGGAAAATATTTTTTTATGCGGTGCTTGGTCGACAGATTCAGATCCGTGGATCATTGCCATTTATTTGGGCAAAATATTTCAATTCCAATAAAATATTTTGGTGGTTGTATAACAAAATAATGTGTGGAACGTATGGTTATTAGTGCGGAAGTTCTGGAGTCAATCCCGGTTGATGCGTCAATTTTCAGAACTGACACTAATTCAACATTACGTATAACATTTGTTTGCATTATTTCTTAAATCATGGTCACGTAATAATTCCTTCCTATCGTAACTACCCTAGAGATCCACCTCCCGCTTGTTTGGGGTAACACCAGCTCTCGGAGCTAACCTAGCCCGAATATCGAATTGCAGATTTGGGGCACTGTTGGTTAATAACATTTCAATAGTGGGGCATTATTCTTGTTTATGATGTGACTAACAAATCATCTTTCAACAACATTATAAATTGGATTAGAAACATCGAGTAGCATGCATCGGAAAACGTGAATAAAATATTATTGGGCCACCAAGCTTTCGTGAAGAATTCCACAGCAACATAACGAACCCTGTCATAACCAATGCATGCCAACTAGATGTTAGCCTACCTTTCGGTAAGTGAATTGCACAGATTTTTCATTCAGTTGTATCACTTGTAAACCGCAAAACTAGAGGTTGATGCACTATTGGTAACGAAAATAAGGATTCGACCACAACAACCATCCAATTTCTAAAAATGGAATAGTTGAAAGGCATGCCATAAATGTCGAACAAGATTGTAGAGATTGCCAAAATCACATGAAACCATCTTCCATTTTCACATCAAGGGTTTTCGAACACAGGCACTATCATCATCAGGCTCACGTGGAAGCTTGAAAATGTCTAGGATCCAACAATAAAGGAGGCAGTTACTAGATTGAAACTCGTCCGATCGACGTGGCTTGGCCAAACCTTCAAAATTTGTGTGGTCAGACTCTTATAAGAAGCATTTTTATTTACCTCACCATTTGATTCTGTTGATCGCAAATAGGCATTTCCTAATGGTTCATTGCTCATCATCGAACAAGACATTTACAAAGACTTGCAAAATACAATGGGATGTTCCATGGGATGAGTTACTAGCCTTGGAATTGGTTAAAGGAGATCAGCAAAAGCCTTCTCATGTAATTCTGCATCTAATAAACTTTAAAAGATCTGAATGCTTTGTACAGGTTATAAAGCTCCTTGTAGAGAATGACCAAGAAGGGACAAGCCAAGCAACAGTGATATATTCTTTTATATGAAGGCTGTGATTTCAAGATGTTGAGTGATCAACGAGAATTCGTGGCTTCATCAACGTGGCTTGATCGACGTGGCTTGGCAGAAATTTGTTTGTTAGCAAGATAATTCAATGCACTAAGATTAAATGAGCACAAGTGCATTATCACAATATCTCAATAAATGTTGTGGCACACCCAGTTCTGGCTTGTGTTGCTACAGAAAATATTGTGCCATCATTGAATAGATTGTTTGAATCTGGAAATTCTATGTGCAAGGAGAAATCACCAAGGCTCTATAGGGATCAACAGCCACCATGAAGGTCAACGATGGAGAGCCTTCGGATATAATGAATGACGTGCTCCTGGTTCCGTTTCCTTCAATAAATTTGAAGATCCAGATATTATCCACCCCTCATAGAAAGGGTCACCATCGCAGCATTTCTCCAGCCTCCTCTGCCCCAGCTCAACTCTGTTGGCGGTATCAGAATCTGGAGACATTTGTAGAGGGACTTTAAAAAACGTTGATGAGTTTAAAAAAAAATATTAATTTTTTTTTTAGGGTTATTTTATTTAATTATTTTCTTTATTAGTTGTTAAAAAATAGATAAATTTTTGTTTCTTTATTAACAAATAAAAAAGCTCAAAATAAATAGTAAATTAAAAAAAAAGTTGTTTTTTTAATTTGTTATTTAAAAAAAAAAAAAAACCAACATAATAAAATAAATTTGTTTAAAAAAACAAAAAACAAAAACAAAAACAATTTTTTTTTGCTCCACATTCATTTACATAAAATTCATAAAACCAACTACTTCTTCCCCAAAGGATACAAATGTCCTTTCAAATGTTTTTAATGATTATTAAAAAAAAAAAACACAATCTTCTTACAAAACAATAAAAACACATTGAAAAAAAGTATTACGCGATCAAATGATTACATTGCATGAGGACATGCAATAATTTTAGTTGGGGGGAAATAAAAGTATGTTGGGTTTTTAGAATTGTCATTCATTTTAAAGTGAATTTGTGGGCAAAAGTTAGGATGCATATACTAACAAGTGAAATGAGATTGGTGTTGTGTAGGTCAACGAGAAGCTTATGCAGAAAGCCTCGACATTACGATGTGACACCCTTTTCATCTATGATTGGTCTAACATTGAAAAATAATACTAAATGGACATTTCATAAATTCTTGAAAATGAGCTAATTTGTTTTTGAGTCACTTCATACAGGAATGATCGATGGAGATAGCACACAAAGGCGATAATTTTTATGCAGGAATGGTGCTAAGTTTTTCCGAGTTGAAGGAAAACTAATGCAAAAGTGATTTTTAGAAATCACAATGACACATGCATCATTGGACACTTGAAGGAATTAATTCTTCACTGCGCATATCGTGACATTTCCCATTACACAAAAATCCTTTTACGTCATGATTACTCACATTTTTCCTTCCAAGCACCTTAATCATCCCTATATTGCAGCCATCTTCCATTTCCTTATCCTTCATGACTTCATACATGCCTATTTTTCTGAACAGCATACATCATTTCCTTCTTATTTTTCAGTTCATTTTTCCTTGTCAATAAAAATCCCAAGCTCTCTTTCCATGATCACCTTGCCCTACCATATACACTGCCTGATTCTGAGATCTTTTCATCTATAGTCCTCTCAATCATTTTGTGCAGACTCGTGTTGACTGATGTGGGATTCCTTAAGGCCCACCTTTCAACAAGTCTCGACCCATCGACTTCAGCACCTTATCTAGATAGATACTAGAGTCATAATTAGTGCCTTGAGGCTTGTATGCCCTAATGACAGGTTCTCTCGCTGACATTCATGGGAATACATCAATGTCCCTTGATCGTTGGATCTTTCAAGTGGCTCAACATCAGATCATTTATTCTCACTTCGCAAGATGTACTAGGGTACCTTGGCACTCATTGACATCAATGGTAAGTTTGCCTCGCATTGGTTAACGACATCCATTAATGGTCGGTAATCCAATGACTTATTTTCATGCTCGACACCGACACATTCATTCAAATGACTAGAATTGTACCATCGGATTTTTGAAGCAGGTGAAGACTATATATTTTTCATGACTCCATCAGTAGTTGCGAAAGCATTCCTTCGGCCATATGAGAGTATGATAGTTCCACTTTCAGACTTCATCTTCAGATTCATACAACCAAGCAGCAGTTAGATTCCTTCACTTCATCTAGCAGCAGCACTTCAAATTCCTTCACTTCATCCAGCAGCTTGATATTCACATGATCCAACACCACGATATTTTTCTAATCTAGTAGCATAACATATTCTCTCATGCAAATCAGCATGACATTTTCCAGATTCAGAAGCAGCAGAAGCTACATTCATGTTTCATAGTTCATCAACTGTTTGGGTAAGTGAAGGTATGCTATTTTCTAATTTTTAATCAAAAAAATTTCTTACATGTTGAAAGTAAATGAACTTGGAAAATTCCCTCACCATATTACATCATCTTTCACCTTTTCATAAACATAACACATCTTTAGTTTGGGGGGGGGGGGGAATATTCATAACCATTTCATTCCATTCATCACCTCACATATTATAGACCAACATGACTATTCCAAACTACACTTCATTGCAATTGATTCAAATACATTGATATCTATTTTGGCATGATTCAAAAAATTTGAGAAAAGTTTTTCTTATGCATATTAATGACTTATCATTTCCAGCATATGACTTATCATTTTCAATACATGTGTTAAAAAAGAGAAGAAAGAAAAGAAATAAATTTTGTTAACACAAGAACCAACATTTTTTATATTCATGGTTGTTAACACAAGAACCAACCATAGAAAATATCAGTTGCAGTACATGTATTTCACATCTTGGAATGATACATTGTTAGAAACCATAATCAAGCAAAGCCAAAAGTTTTTAATCCATGCAAGGTTGCATGAGGACATGCAAAAAGTTTAGTTTGGGGGTATGTTGGGTCTCGTAATTGTCACATTTTCATCATGTTTATCCTCACCATTCCTCACATTCCATCAACTCATTTAACCATTTAGCATATCATCTCCATGGGTTCACCTCATTATTTTCCAATTTATTTATTTTTAATATTATAAGAGAATGTATGATTAATTATTGGAAAATTGACATATTTCACTAATATCTTAAATGTGGATGGTGTTGAAATCCTTAGTTAAATCGAGGGGGGGAGGGGAATCCGCTTTAACACATACATGGACTTTTAATACTTTTCTTTTAAATCTTATTTACACCTTCATTTCATGGTCAACTTAATATGTGAGAAATATTAATCTGTGAGCAACAAGTATTACTATCAAACAGATTTGTTAATGTAATAGTAGATTGAATATGAGAGCAGCAAGTACTAATCAGATGAGATAAACCACATCAACACATAAACATCATGCATAGAGACACCAGATATAAGTGGAAACCCATAAAGGGAGAAAACCACATCTTATTATTGTTGTGATGCAAAGGCAAGCTCCAACTCCCTCTCACCACTGTTTTCTGTAGGCACCAACCTACAGGAGGCTCTATCCTCAATTCTGTAAGCTACAACTTGCAAGGAAGCTCCAACTCCCATCAATTTTCTGCAGGCACCAACCTACAGGAGGCTCCAACCTCAGTCAGCTACAACTGACATTTTATCAAGCTACAACTTGATGTGGAAGCACCAACTCCCATCTATTTTCTGCAGGCACCAACCTACAGGAGGCTCCTACCTCAGTCAGCTACAACTGACATCTATCAAGCTACAACTTGATAGAGAAGCTCCAACTTCCTTACTCTTTCAAAAGAAAAACACTTGCTGATTTACCTTGGATATCAGCTCTGTTCTGTACCTTCTTCTCTGCTGTTCATCAACTCTTATATCAGACCCGCATCATCTCTGCTCAGCCCCTTCTTCTTCTTTGCTCAGCTCCTCCTTATTCACATTCTTCTTGCTGC
>JAXQQM020064858.1:0-59346 GCA_034641835.2 Pinus albicaulis
AACTAAGACTTCTTAAGGTTTTCTTCTCTACCATGGGTATGACTGTTAACACTGACAAAAAAAAATTATGATTATCAAATTCAAGGAGGACACTTATACTAATTTTGTGTATGACAATAGAAACTTGGAGGAAGCGTCTTCTTACAAGTACCTAGGAATTGATATTCATCACAAGCTTAATTGGAACTGTAGCATTGAGAAAAGGATTAATGGAGGGTGGAAAGATTATTTTGGTCTTGAAAATAATTGTAAAGCAGCAAACCTTGTGATGTGGGATAAAAAGAAGCTCCTCTTTGAAACTTTAGTCACTCCTGTTATCTTGTATGGATGTGAGGTTTGGGGTTGCAGCATATCTAGAGAATCCTGGAGAAAGATTGAGCAAATCCTGAAGCTATTTATAACGTATAACCTCAAAATTTAAAAAAATACATCCTATCCTATTCTCCTTATAGAAGTGGATATTTCCCCTTTCAAGAGCCTAGCTATGACTAGGCTCCTGTTGTACAAGCATAAAATGATTAACATGGGAGACCTTAGACTTCCTAAGCTAGCTTTAAATTCCAGCCAAAAACACCTAAGGCTCAAACAAGGTTGGTATAAATATACTAGGGCCTAGCTCAACCATTGGGAGATCGATGAAAATGTTCCATTTCAAAATATTAATAACATTAAAAATATTTTTACTTCTAAATTTAAAGAGAAAATGTGGTGTGAGAAATATTTAGACGCTAAAAGAAAATTAAGATATTACAAGGAGGTCATCAACCCTACTCTAGAAGATCAAAATTATCTCTCTATTTTAACTAGCTCAAAGAAAAAAATTAATATAGCCAAGATAAGAACTAACTCTCATGAGCTCCATAGTGAGATAGGTTGGTGGGCAGTTCCTAAAACACCATGGGTGGAAAGGATCTGCCATCCCTGTGAGAATATGAACATTGAGGATGAAAATCACTTCCTCTTAGAGTGTCCTACGTACACCCACATTAGATCTCAGTTTCATAATCTTTGTTGCAATACCAACCTTCCTAGACTTTTAGCATGTCAAAATTATAGTGAGCTCGGGACGCTTCTCTCCAAGCTCTTTGAGCATAGAAGTAAAATTTTAAAACAAACTAAATAATTCATTTCTTTAGGTCTGATAGACCAAAGTCTAGTCTTGGTGGAAGTTGACCATCATCATCAGCATCATCATTAATAATAAATAATAAATACTAAATACTAAATATTTAATTAATTTATATTAAAAAATAAATATAATAGTAATTATTTAATTCATTTTTTATAATAAATAATTGATTAATAATTTTGTTGGGATTAATATTATAAACCCTTGGGATTAATATTACTATAAACCTTCTAATATTATAAACATAAGATATTAGTAAAACCATAAATCCATGGCATCAACAAATCCAAAGAATTTATATTATAAACCCTAGGAATATGAACCCTTACACTAATAAACCCAAGGGAATAATATTAAACCCAATGGATTAATATTATAAACCCAAGGTGTATAAACCCTAAGATAAATATTATAAACCACAACCACATTAACTAAAGTCGTTGATATACGCTAATAGGCTTATATGAAACTGCGGGTTGCAAGGGCACCGAGCTCGCTGGTATAATCATTACTCTTCTCTCTAATCTCTTTGAGCATAGGAGTACAATTTTAAAACAAACTAAATAATTCATTTCTTTAAGTCCAATAGACCAAATTTTGGTCTCAATGGACGTTAACCATCATCATCATCATAGTTATATATTAATTGTAAATAATAAATAATAAATAATTTATTTATTTTAAAAACAAATATAATAAGGGGCCTTGGATAGAGTGTGATCCTGTGATCGAGTGCTCTCTTAAGGCACACCTTGATGTGAAGTTACTAGTTCAATTCCCTGCCCTGATGGGGGTGATATATTGGACATGATGAAGATGTAGTCTTGCCAAGCTTATATATATATATATATAATGTCCATTGTGTCTTCAATTCTTTGTCCCCATCGAGGTGATATATTGGAAATGATGAAGACGTAGCCCTAGAAAGCTTATACAAATATATATATATATATATATATATATATATATATTATTTAATTAATTTTTTTACAATAAATAATTGATTAATGAAATCCTTGGGATTAATATTATAAACCCTTTCTATTAATATTATTATAAATCTTATGATATTATAAACCTAAGTGATTATGAAAATCATAAAACCAAGGCATCAACTAATCCAAAGAATTTATATTATAAGCCCTAGGAATATGAACCCTTACACTAATAAACCCAAGGGATTAATATGATAAAGATATTCATTAATAAGCTAGAAGAGTGTTTGGAAACCGTGGGTTGCAAGGGGACCAGGCTGGATGGTATAATCATTAATCTTCTCCTTTATGTTGATGGTATTAATAATATAATTATATATCAATAATAAATACTGAATATTAAATAATTTATTTATTTATATTAAAAAACAAATATAATAATAATTATTTAATTCATTGTTTTACAATAAATAATTGATTAATAAATTCCTTGGGATTAATATTATTATAAACCTTGTAATATTATAAACGTATGTGATTATTAAAATCATAAACCATGGCATCAACAAATCCAAATAATTTATATTATAAACCCTAGGATTTAATGATCACGACTTTATTCTTGTCAGTATTAACTGTCATACCCATCTTTGAGTAGTAGACATGAAGAGCCTTGAGTTGTTTGTCTAGGTCATCGTGGATTTTTGCAAGATGAACCATATCATGAGCATAAAGGAGAAGAGTAATGATCATAACAGCAAGCTTGGTGCCCTTGCAACCCACAGTTTCTAGACACTCTTCTAGCTTATCGATGTAAATACCAATGGTTGTCATACACAAAGCTATCATGCGTGAGCTTTTTGGATTTAATGATCATGACTTTAGTCTTGTTGGTATTAATTTTCATACCCATCTTAGAGAATTAGGCATGAAGAGTCTTAAGTTTCTTATTTAGGTCATCATGGATTTTTGCAAGAACAAGGATATCATCAACATAAAGGAGAAGAGTAATGATTATACCATCGAGCTCGATGCTCTTGAAACCTATAGTTTCTAGACACTGGTTGGCTTCAGGGGTTCTGACCCAGGTTCGGATTTAAGGTTTGCCAAAAAACCCCTATACTACTGGCCCTTTCGGAAATGACCTACTTTCACAGGCCAAGGTCTCACTCGAAGTAGTATGGGTGGGTGCTGGAACCAGGTTTCTGCACCCTGGGAGAAAGAGGGTAATTGAGGCAGCCTTGTCGAGATCTATCAGGTTTGTACAAAAGTAGTCTTATTGCAGACCCTTTAACAGTATATAAAGAAAAGCTTATAAAACCATAGATAGCATGTAAAAATAAACAAAGAAACTATTATTAAGCAAATCTCAACAACACCTTCGCATCCACGTGCACATCAGTAATTATCATAACAAAATTGTCGTAATAACACAAACGCAACTATTTCAGATAACACAAAGATACTTCAACAGTAAATGCAGCTAGTTCATATAACACAGAGATACTTCAATATATTCCACATTCATTTACTTCCAAAACCTAGTTACAAACCCAAGTCACAACCTGTGCACACAGCCAGTGGGGTCTGCACACATCAGGTGTTAGTATGAATTTTAATCGCACGCGTACGAAAACAGACCACTTTAGCTGTGCATAACAAACAACCCTGATAGCAAAGATGGCTACCAATATCTTTAGATCTGCAATTAGGTGACCAAGATAAATGCTACAAAATCTCAATCTATTCATTAAAAGACATTAAGCAGTAAATAAAAATAAGAGTTTCTCCATGCATCCAATAGACAAGACAATAATATGTTTAAAGAATTTTGTATTTAGGGCACTTGGGAGGAGAGCATAGAAGGATGTTACCAGTCCTCCTCAATGGGATGGGTTCTTGTAAGTCCTCAACATCAAATCTAAAATCCCTCTCTCTTGATGGTGTAGAAAACCTAGAGAAAAAATGGAACTCAAAGGGAGCTCACAAGGAAAATGGTAGAAAAATATGACAATGATGGTGGATCAAATTTAGACCAAAAGTATAGATCCAGAGTGATATATAGGCAACAAAAGGTAGTGAATGAATGGAAAAACCATTCTATTTATAACAAAATATTGAGTTAGTCTAGATATTGGTGCATAATTAAAATATTATTAACCAAATCAAGATCCAACTTTTATGGAATATTTTATTATATTTCTTAGAGGGAAAAATAATTTGACTTGGGGCAAATCCCTTTATTTGTAAATAATAAATAAATAAATGATTTATCTATTATTTTAAGGAGCTAATCATATGACCGAAGTACGTTGTAAGAACTCAATCACTAGACACCGAAGGGGAAGTCAGAGAGAGAGAAATATAAGGTAGACCAAAGCGCTAGGGGACTATACCCTAAGGAGAAAAGAATTACAGGTGCGACAAGTCTCTTTTATGAGTGAGTACCTATGCTATAGGCGGGGGGGAGGCATACCTATGCCCGTCGAGACAAAGTACAAAGAATAATGTGTCCAGTAAACAAGGGACTGAACTATATAGTACATGCTAGCATAAACATGAGCCAGATAAAAATATGATAATGAATCCCACATACATATTGTGCCTAGGATAATAGCCAGGACTTATACAACAATATCTGAGTACATGAGATACAAATACAACCCAAATTCCCCTGTAAACAGGAAAGGGCTCTGAAAATCTGACTGATACATGCAAACAAAAAGGCATTGCAAGCGGCTGAGGCCAACATCATAAAATATATGGAGCTGCATCAAAGGCTGTAATGAAGAGGTCATCCGAGCATGTGGGGGGCTACTTGTAGGGCCACCCCGTCATGAGGGATGAAACATCTCATACACACCTGGGAATCGCCGATCCAATCTGCTGCATCACTGAACTATCAAGTAAGAACAACCTATTTTCTACTTCGTAATTTAAATCATAATAAAGAGACGATGGGAAAATTTAAATATTTGAATTCATATAGTCAACTGATTAAAGTAGACCTGACATATAAAAAACACAAGAATTTCCACTTGTGGGTTGATTTTATTAGTCGTCGATTGTGGTCCATTTAAATACAATCATCGTGTGTTCCACCATGTGAATCCCGAGTCTCGAGTGTAGGTGAAACATCACAATCAATATATCTTCTAGTTCCGCGTTGATTTTATTATTAGTTGACTTCAATGCATTGAAACACAATTATTGTCTCTTCCACTTTACCATTTTGTGTTCCCATCATCCTTAACTTTTTGCTCACAAATTATGTCTATGTGAACTGATAAAATGAGTTTTCACTTGCCGTCTGATTTTTACTCACTCTTTTTCCATTTTTTTTAATACTCTTTCATTATTTAATAAGTTTGTTAAATTGTAAAAGTCATCCAAATATTTTGATTATTTAAATCTGTAGAGTTACAAAAATCATTTAAAAAATCTTCTAAATTATCAAAATTACTTAGAAATTACAAAAATACATCAAAACCGATCTAAACTAAACCAATCTTTAAAAGACCAGATCTTAAGAAAAACGAGATCTTTCAAAACCATAGCATAATGGTACTGGCCAAAAAAAAAATAATTTTATTTCTAAATTCTATTTTTTAAATATTTATATTTTATTTGTTGTATTAAAAAATATTAGTTTATATAATGGTTTTTCACATTATTGTTTTATAAAACATTGTATTTTTAATTTTCAAATACTTAAAAAATGTTAATGATAACCTACGTTTTGATATAAAGGTCGATTTGAAGTTTTAATTCATAACCGTATAAGTTTTCAAAAACGTTTTCAACTAAATTGATTTTTAAGTAGTTTTTCTCTTTTTTTCTTTTTTTCTTTTTTTCCTTTTTTTTTTTTAATTCAAAAATTTATTTTAAAATATTTTTATAGAAATTCTCTTGATTGGGGTGTGAAGGGAGAGATGAAAAAGATATTTTTCATGGATAGGACACTTGGTATGAAGAGGATGCCACAGGGCATAGCTGGTGGGCGGCTCGCCCCACGCCACCACACGCGGGGGCGAATGCGGGCAGGAGCGGACAGAAAGGTATGTCAGAATGTCGTGGGGAAGAGAGACAAAGGCCACGACAACTGGAATGTAAAAGAGGCAACATGAAATAGTTGGTTAACATTGTTGTCATCATGTGAGAGATTGCAGAGAGGATTGAGTTGGGATCATAGGAGCGAAAACAAAAGAGGAAGGAAGAACGACCATCAGCTGAGCATCATTGCTTTGGGTATGTATCCTGGCCTTACCTAGTAGAAATTATGGAGTTCTTGGGGATGATTGGGAAATGCGACCTGCAAGGTCGATGAAACCGAGTCTTGGGGAGGTTGCTAAAGAGTCCGAGTCGAATATGTTTAGTTTGTTTGTGTCAATTCCTTGGCTCAATGAAAGAAAGATAGCCCAAAGGAGCTTGGTCTGGTATCTCCGCCTAATCACTAAGAGTTACTTAGGCGTAGGAATGGTTTAAATGGGTATTTAAATTAAGTATTTGGATATCCAGTTGCATGTAGGTGTCTTCGACATTGTAATCCCAATGAAGGGCATCTTCTGTGATCCCTGCGATTACATAAGGCTTGATGAGGACAGCCCATGGGGGCAAGGTAGGGGGTCAAGCCAAATAGGCACGTACTGGCACCATGCTCCTCTTATAGAGAGTAATTGGAGTTGGGGAATGGTAATATGTTGTATAACACTATGGTTTAAGAGTAACCTGGAACAGGGGGTGTCTGTGATGCAGACTAACTGCAAAAATACCATAATGTGCTACGGAACTGAGTTATAAGATTCCACACAAAATTTTCCTTACTCGCAGCAGAGTTAAACTTTGGAACCTCTTAACATAAGCGCATGACCACAGTGGATTAATTTACGCAGACCACGCCCAAAACCCAACACAAATGCATACATGTGAGTGTCGTACGTGGAGTGTCCCACAATAGCTCTGACCAATTGTAGGCGATCGTACTCCATGAAAGATAGCATTTACAGTTTAGTTCGCGAGTTAAAGTGTTTGACTTGCGATGAAAAGTGATATGACGGAGACAGACATGGGTCTTCGGATCCAACAGAGACTAAACGGTGGAGATTGAAAGCACGCCGGGAGAAAAATCGCAAATCGCAACTTTTGGAAGTTAGAGTTAAGGCAATCGCAAGGCAAGTTAAATAGTTTGCAATCCGAAGTGGAGAAGGCATGTGGCATCATGACACAATGTCGCATCCCACAAGAAATAGAATTTAACTTTTAAGTTATGTTGAAAAGTTCACGAAGTGCGATTGCCTATAATTGGTCGGAGCTATTGTGGGACCCTCTAGGTATGACACCCGCGTGTATGCATTTGTGTTGGGTTTTGGGTGTGGTCTACGTAAATTAATCCACTGTGGTCGCGCGTGTATGTATGTTAAGAGGTTAAAAAGTTGAACTACTCTGCGAGTAAGGGAAATTTTGTGTGGAATCTTAAAACTCAGTTTCATAGCGCATTTTGATATTTTTGCAGCTAGTTTGCATCAATTGGTATCAAAGAAAATATTTCTTCCTAAGTGAAGATTGAAGTAGGAAGAAGAGGTCAGGGAAGAGCTGCAAGGGGAGCAGCAGATGAAGGGCTGTGTGAAGAGACTAGAGTGTTGTCAACACGTTTGGCAGCAATGGAAGCGGGAAGGCGTAGGGATCTTGAAGGTGGAGATGACAGTGATGATGAGCCAATGGTACAAATATATGGGTCAGAGGACGAGAAACTATAAATAAAACTAATGAAATATGTTTTGTTGGCTAGCAGCAAGCCAAGACCAGAGCTCTCCAATTATTATGGTAGTTTTCCCACAGAAGCATTGTTGGACTAGATAAGTGCGTTAGATAAATACTTCGAGTATGAGGAATTTAGTGAGGACAAGAAAATCAGTTTTGCTGTCACTAAGTTAAAAGGACACACCGCCCTGTGGTGGGACAGTGTGCAGACAGAAAGTAGAAGTCTAAACAAGCCTTTGATCAAGAGATGGGAAAGGATGATAGCAAAGATGAAATGCAAGTCCCTGCCTAAATATTACCAAATTTCCCTTTACAGACAAGTGCATAATCTCAGACAAAGAATGATGATTGTACGGGAATACACATAAGAGTTCTATAAAGTGAACTTGAGGGTTGGGTATGTTGAAGATACCCATGAGAAGACAACAAGGTTTGTGAATGGTCTACGGATGGAAATCTTAGATAAGATCAATGTTCTTTCCCCTAGAACTATAGAGGAGGCATACCAGTGTGCTTTGAAGGTAGAAGAAAATATTACCAGGAAGCAGAATGCTAGAAGAGGACGTGGGTCTGATAGTGGAAGAGGACAGTCCTTTGGTAGAGGAAGAACTGCTGACAGTAATGAAGAGGACAGTAGTTCGAAGACTTTGGGACAGACTAAGAAGGAAGGTAACACTAGAGGTGGAAGGCCATACCAGTGAGGAAGAGGTAATGGTAGAGGCAGAGGAAATTCCTACCAGTGTTACAAGTGTCACAAATGGGGGAACAGGTATTTTGAATGTCGTGAAAATGAGCCAGCTGGATAGAGGGGAGTGTATGTTGCTCAACCTGATGTAGTAGAGGCACCGCCACAAGAGGTAGAGAATGTGCTTGAAATAGGAGAAGCCTTGTTTTTGAACAAGGTTTTACTAAAGCCAACTAAGGAGGTGGCTGACCTGACACATAGGAAAGCATTGTTCCGAACTGTGTGCAAGTCACATGGAAAATGCTGCAAATTGATTATAGATAGCGGAAGCACTGATAAATTGGTAGCCAATGAGATGGTGGAAAAATTAGGTTTGAATAAGTCGAAGCACCTGACTCCCTATAAGGTGTCTTGGTTGCAGAAAGGAGACCAACTGTTGGTTGATGAGCAGTGCGAGGTAGAGTTTCACATTGGCAAGTAGAAGGACAAGGTAACTTGCGATATTATGCCTATGGACGTGTGCCATATTCTTCTGGGCAGACCATGGAAATATGACAGAAAGGATGTCCATTATGGGGAAAAGAATTGTTACAAATTTTTGAAGGATGGGATAAAGCATATGCTAGTTCCCATGAAAGAATAAGATACTGCAAAAACTAGTGGGAATAAAACACTGCTGATAGGCGGAAAGGAGTTTATGTGACAGATTGAGGAGAATGAGGTGAATTATGCAATTGTGCGGAGGTCATGAGTAGTATTGATGCATACATAAATCACTGATTTTACTATGGAAATACAGGACATGCTGCAAGGGTTTAGTGATATTGTTGTAGATGATCTACCAGATAAATTACCACCAAAGCGGAGCATTAGTCACCATATTGATTTTATTCCAGCAGCCAGTTTTCCAAACAAGGTTGCTTATCGGATGAATCCTAAAGACAATGAGGAGATCAGGAAAAAAGTACAGGAATTGTTGGATAAAGGACTGATTCGGGAGAGTTTGATTCATTGTGTTGTTTCGACCGTTTTAGCTCAGAAGAAAGGAGGTGAATGATGGATGTGCATTGATTCTCGGGCGATAAACAAGATCACTATCACATACATGTTTCCTTTACCTCGGATGAATGATATGATGGATTGTCTGAGTGGAGTAGCGTACTTTTCAAAGACAGATCTGAAAAGTGGCTATCACCAGATCAGGATTAGATAAGGTCACGAATGGTAGACAACTTTCAAGACCAATGAAGACGTGTATGAATGGTTGGTCATGCCTTTTGGGCTGAGCAATGATCCCAACACATTCATGTGTTTGATGAATGAGATGTTGAAAGAATTCATTGGCAAGTTTGTGATCGTATATCTGGATGATATACTTATTTTTCAGCATGACGAAGGAAGAACATTTTTGGCATGTGAGGTATGTGCTCGAAAAACTGCAGCAAAATAAATTGTTAATGAATTTAAAAAAAAATTCTTTTTTCAAGAAAGAATTGATTTATTTAGGATTTGTAATTTCTGAAAATGAGTTGAAGATGGACCCAGAGAAGGTTGCAGCCATAGTTAGCTGGCCATCTCTCAAAAATTTTTTTGAAGAAAGAATTTTTCATGGACTGGCAAGTTTCTATCGAAATTTTATTAAGAACTTCAGTGGTATTTGTGCACCTATGGTGGATACCATTAAGAAGGCAAATCAGCCTTTTTATTGGAAATAATCTGCCGAGAGAAGTTTTCAATTTTTTACGAAGAAGATCACTGAAAAACCAATCCAAAAAGTACCAGACTTCAACAAAATTTTCCAAGTTCGTTGTGATGCGAGTGGGATAGCCATTGGTGCAGTACTCAACCAAGAAGATAAGCCAGTAGCATACTTCAGCGAGAAGTTAAATGAGAGCAGCCAGAAGTATACATCTTATGACAAAGAGTTTTATGCATTCGTCCAAGTGTTGAAGCATTAGAGACATTATTTGTTGGCTAATGAATTTGTCTTGTTTTCAGACAATTCTGCGTTACAATACATTATGCAATAGCACAAGATGAATCATAAACATGCAAAATGTGTGGAGTACTTGCATAGTTTTACATTCATTTTGAAACACATCAACAGTCAAGCCAACAAGGTGGCAGATGTGTTAAGCAAGAGAAGTTTGATATTACAAGAAAGCGCAGTGTAAGTGTTGGGATTTGAACATCTCAAAGACTTGTATGAGATGGATGCAGATTTTAAGGAAGCTTATGAAGCTTGCCAAAATCCACTGTTGAGAGAAAATAGCCCATGGTTGGACTATAACATGCAGGATGGGTTACTTTTCAAAGGATGAAAGTTGTGTATTCCGGAATGTTCTATGCAAGAGAACTTAATCCAAGAAAAACACAGTGGAGGTTTGGCCAGACATTTTTGCATAGATAAGACTTTCAATTAGCTGAGCCATTTTTACTATTGGTCAAGAATGTGAAGAGATGTGCAAATATTCGTGATCATATGTAAATTTTGTCAACATGCAAAGGGACGCAACTAGAATGAAGGGTTGTATACACCCTTACCCATTTCGAACAGACCATGAGACTCATTCAACTTGGACTTTGTCATAGTTATACCGAAGACACAACAAGGATTCGATTCCATCATGGTGGTGGTGGATCATTTCACCAAAATGTCCCATTTCATTCCATGAAGAAAGACAAGTGATGCCACACATGTAGCACACTTGCTCTTTTCAGAGATAGTCAGATTACATGGCTTGCCAAAGTCCATCATCTCAGACAAGGATGTAAAGTTCACAGGCCATTTCTAGCGAACATTGTGGAAGAAGTTAGAAACCAAACTAAATTTCAGTTCAGCTTATCATCCACAGTCAGATGGGGAAACTGAAGTTGTGAACAAGAATCTGGGAAATCTGCTAAGGAGTCTGGTTGGTGAAACTTCTAGACAGTGGGATGGTGTGTGTGCACAAGCGGAGTTTGCCTACAATGACTCGCCCAACAGAAGCATGGATAGAAGTCCTTTCCAAATCATATATGGAATGAACCCACGTGGATTATTTGAGATGCGGGATTTGGGTCAGTTGGAGCGCAAGAGTGCTGATGGCGAAGATTTCGTGAAAGAAATCATTGATCTACATGAACAGTTCAAATTGAAGCTACATAATAGTAGCCAAAAATATAAACAACGAGAAAATTTGAAAATGCGGGAGGTACAATTCGAAGTAAGAGACCTGGTAATGGCACGACATTTACGCAAGGAGTGGTTTCCTAAAGGCGAATACAACAAATTGAAGATGAAAAATATCGGGCCTTGTACAATTCTTCAGAAGTTTTCTGCAAATTCTTACGAGTTGCAGTTACCTCCAAGTGTAGGAATCTCGCCCATTTTTAATGTGGTATATCTGTACCCATACACTGCTATTGACGAGGAATATAGTTCAGAGAGATGAACATGAGACACCTAGGATGAGGAGAGATCATGGATTAAACAGATGCCTTTAGCACAACCTTTCGAAATTGAACATATTTTGGACACACAGGTAGCCAGGAAGACATGGAGCAAAGAATATTTAGAGTATCTGGTCAAATGGAAAGACAATCCTCTGGAGGATTGTTCTTGGTTGGACGCTGCCCAAATTCAAAGCGACAGGTACTCTATTGAAGAGCTCATGGACAAGATCCATGAGTTTAATTTACCCTAGGAGCCTGATGCAGGAGCATCCAACTGAAAGGCTACACCTAGAGTTGATTACTTCTGCTGGACATAAGAAGAAGTTTTGAATTCTATTTTACTTTGTTTAAGTTAATTTGGGCTAACACTTCCACTGTAATTTGCAGATTAAAAGAATAGTTACATTAGGATTAGTTAAGTATTTAGTTGAATAAACTGTTCTGAAACTGAATGACAGTTTCTCAACCATATGGGGGTTTTGGGAAAGGCATAAAACCAAACCAAACTGACCATTGTGGGGTTCTACCATCCATAGAGAGAAAGGGAGTGGAATTTCATTTCTAAATTAATTCAAAATGTTTTGTGCTTGATCGGGCTCTCTGTTTTAAAACAGTATTTCATTTCCAAATAAATTCCAAGTGTTTTGTGCTTTGATCGGCTCTCTATTTTAAATCGGTTGTTTTAAATATCTGTTGAAATCGAAAATTACATTTAATCGCACAACAAGAAGTTTAATCGGATTTGCAGGTACAGCAAGGCCATAGATTTTGCACAACCATTTTTTGAATTGAATATCATGTTGATAGTAGAACGAAGACAAATCAGATTTGCAGGTACGATAAGGGTTGTTCGATCCAACACCGATCAATGGTGGGAGATTACATCGCAGTTAGGAAGACATAACACATCACAAAAGATAGCATATACAGTTCAGTTCGCAAGATAAAATGTTTTACTTGCGATGCGAAGAGATATGGTGGAGACAAACATGGGGTCGTCGGATCTAGTAGAGACTAAACAACGGAGATTGAAAGCGCGCCAGGAGAAAAATCGAAAATTGCAACTTTTGGAAGCTAGTGTTAAGGCGATTGCAAGGTAAGTTAAATACTTTGCGATGCAAAGTAGAGAAGGCACGTGGCAGCATGGCGAAACTTCGCATCCCGCAAGAAATAGAATTTAACTTTTAAGTTATGTTGTAAAGTTCGTGAAGTGTGTTTGCCTGCAATTAGTCGGAGTTGTTGTGGGACCCTCCAGGCATGACACCTGCGTGAATGTATTTGTGTTGGGTTTTGGGTGTGGTCTGCGTAAAGTAATCCGATGTGGTCGCGCGCATATGTACGTTAAGAGTTTCCAAAGTTGAACTCTGTTGCGAGTAAGGGAAATTTTTTGTGGAACCTTAAAACTCAGTTCTGTAGTGCATTCTGGTATTTTTGCAGCTAGTCTGCATTAGTCTGGGGGGTTCTGAATGAGGGTTATGGTCATGGTAGAAGCATTGGGATAGAGGGGATGATTTATTGGTTTGCATTGTAAAAAGCAAGCCCAAGAGGGACATAAGTCCTCTAGGAGCCATAACTCGAACACTAAATGCTATCATTATGGACGCATTGGCTCCATATGGGTCGATGGCAGGTGTGGGAAACTAAGTAAGGCCAACCGAAGGTTGGAACACTCCGGTAGAGGGGTAGAGAGAGACGCCAACGCATGCAAACTAAGCAATGGAAGTGTTGAGGGAGTGGCTGATTGGAAAGTCAGTGAGAAGAAAGAATGGAAGAGAAAGAGGCTCTGTCAGAAAACTGATTCACAAAATTTTTTGTTTTGAATTTACAGGTCTACCTAGCCTGTCTATCTCTCTGGACTCTGCACAGTGGGTGGGAACCCCGGTGTGGATTCAAGTGCATGTAGAGCTGCAGGGTGGCCTCAGAAAATGAAAAATGGTTAAAGCTCAGTTAAGAAAAGGTAATAGAGGGAGGGGAAGGCAGCTAGCACCGACAAAAAAAGTGAAAGGTAGAGAGAAGGAATCAACCATTAAAAAAACTCAGCACAAAAGAGGCAGAAAAATAGACCAAGAGAACATGTAGAACTTGTTACATGCTTATGGCATTGGGACTTCAGCTCAAGTAAAATCACTAATATCTGGATGGGAAATAGACTTGAACACCAAGGTAGAGGAAAACATTCTATATGATGAAATGGTGCCCATGGTTATAGACTCAGGAAACATGAGAGAACAACTGACCCTGTTCAAGAAGGCAATCCACCTCTGTTGGACCATGAAATGTTTGATGGCGAAGGCCATAATGGTAGTTCAGGATGCAGGAGGAGATGCAAAGGTAGCCTCAAGTTTGGCTGAAATACACAAGGACATATAAGCAATACAGTTGCAAGGGCATCATCAGAACGTGTGTCTCAATCGAATAGAAAGGCAGCTTCAAAACCTACACCAAGTGGTCATGCCCAGGTCAAGTGCGAAACACCCGGCATCGATTGAATCATCTGAGGAGTAGCTGAAGAAGTTTAGCAAATTTTGTTTATGAAATATGATGTGGTCGACTAACATTTACTTTTATACTAGCATGTTGAAAGAAATAATAGATATTATAGCATATAAGGCATTTAGAGACAAAATCAAACAATTTTAGTTTGGTTGGCTCTTTTAACTCATGGAGGTGGCCAACATACCTAGTTTCCTATGGGCAGGTTGAGGCTACCAAAAACATAGTATAATATAACCTGTTGTTTTCTAGATTAAAACGAATGAATAGAAAGACTCTACCAAACTTAAAAAATGAAAATAAAAATTTATAGAAATAATTATTTTTAATATAGAAATTGAAATATAAAATATAAAATAATATATCTAAATATAAATAAAATAAAAATAATAACCATTTAATCAACCAAATTTACAAAATATATAATTATAAAAAAATCTAATTTATTTCTATATATATATATATATATATATATATATATATATATATATATATATATATATATATATATATTATTTTAAATATATTTTATCTTTATTTAATTTAAACTATAAATATATATTTCATTTAATTATAAAATTATTAATATAAAAAATAAAAACTAATTAAATTTTATAATAAATATTATTACTATTTTATATTTAGTATTATCATTTTACATATAATTAAATTAATTTAAAATAATTCAATATAAACAAATTTCACATCAATTAAATAATTAGTAACATGCTCATCTTTGTCATTTCAAGTTTCATGTGTTAGAGTGAGATGACTTAGCATTCATATACAGCCGTTTCAATTTTTTTACTTAGAATTATGGATAATATGATTACATCTCTTTTAGGTTTTATGTTTCATATATTATAATGAAATTATTTAATATATATATTATCATCATCTCATATATATATTATTTTAAAATTTTATTTAAATTATAAATATTTTATAAATTATAAAAAAAATCATTTTATAAAACTTCACATATATATTTTATTATTAAATGTTTTTGGGAAAAAACTTATTAAAACAATAATATTATATTTGTAAGTTTGAATATAATATTAACAAAAGGTGATTTTTTTTTTAATGAATTTGAAGCCTTTTTTTAATGGTGTTATTGATTTTGTTATTTATTTTTGAAAAGTAAGTAATAATAAATGTTTGAGGGAAAAAAATTTGAATAAAATTTAAACACAATTTTATTAAATTTAATAAAGCTGCGTGAGATTAATATTTTCTCTTTTGATGATGATTGAAAAATTTTGTAATAGAAGTAGAAAAATCTTTTTTTTACAAACTCATATAAAAATCATAATTTTTACATCAATAAATATCAATATTCCATTTCATCTAGATTGAATAGTGAATATTTAGTTTAGAGAAGTTTTGTTAGATTTTTTTATTTTATTTTTTAAAAGTTTGTTGGGACTGTATTTTCATAATATCCAATATATCATTTGGATAGGGATAGAGAATTCTTGAAATTTGCAACAAGAAACAATGAGTCTGGCATCTAGAAACAACATCTAGAGAAAATGACACCCAGAAATGGCTACCATGGAGATCTTTGATTTAATTATTTCTTAATTAAATTAGAAGAAATGTGTGTCAAAATTATTTATCCCTTAAATAAATTGGACAATAAATTGTAATCTCATCTTATAATCACTTGTAATAGTTAACTAAGTGTGATAGACTCGGTTAGCTCATGAAATTCGACATGAGGGTGGTTGGTGAGGCATGTAAAGTGATTCTATTTGTTTTAGAGTCTAAGCTGTAGTTAGTGTATTAGTTTAATGCATGTGAAATCAGTTAATTCAATTAAGTGAGTTAAATTTAGTCTAAGTAGTTGTAACTGATTGTTGCACTAGTGAGAGGTCAAGTGAATTAAATCATATTTAATTCACATGCAGTGATCTGTCAAGTGATTGATGATTTACTATTAATAGTTGCATGCATGTCAGTTGAGATGAAGACCCAGTTGAGACAAAGGTTAAAGGGAAGTTATATATCAGTTGTATTTATAGCAAATTGCTCGAGCGCAATTAAATACACCATAGGATGCCCATGGATTATTGCGCATTCAAGGAAGGCTAATTATCCTACTTAATAGGGATTAATTTCCTAGGGATTGCGTGAGCAAGGTAGGCCGAAGACAGCCTGAGAATTGGCTAAGTGTTGGACCAATTTTGTTTGGATCAGTGTGAGACAGTTGCCAGAGTGCAACAGACTCTTGTGAGAAGAGTGCAGTGTATTGTTTCATGGTTCCTTAGTTCATTATACAGTAGAGATAGAGGGGTTTAAAATATCTGTGTTGTGGATTGATTTGCTTCTTTCTTTTACTTGGTGTGATTGTGCGATCGTGTTTATTTTCTACAATTAATTTGTGGAAGGATTTAGTATTTTGCTTTAGCATATCGCATGATCAGATTGAATCTATTGGTATACATATTGCTTGTATAATTTCTATAAGAATTGAACTGGTGACTTCACATCAAAGAGTGCCTTAACGAAGACCATGATCAACGTCTATCCAAAACCCCATGGAAAAATTTGTTAAAATTTTAAATCAACATCGATCCATCTTAAGTAGAGATCTAACATGAGTTGAGAGGGATCAAATTTCCTTGCCTGCAAACTTCTTTAAAGTGAAAAATACAATGTGTTGTTTTTTAAACATAAAAACTTAATTTTTTCACGATATATACATAATTTTTTTAAATGATATATACATAATTAACTTTAAAAAATTAATTTATACATTTTTTTTTTACTTTACAATATATTCATTTTTTTTTATTATAGCAGACATTAATTTTCTATTTAGAACATGGCAGGGGCATCTAAGTCGTCAAAATCACCCTGTGATTAATTTTTAAATGTTGAATCTATCTATATAGAGTTGTCTTCCTTTTTTGTTTGCTTGGTAGTGTGGCTCCTGAGATGACTTATCTCAAAAATTATGGTCTAAGAAACCCCAACCGAGGGGCACCTAGGCCATCAAAATCACTTAGGGATTACACCCAACCTCGGCCACATGCAAAACCTATGGTCCAAAAAGCCTCGAGGGACATCTAAGCCATCAAAATCACCCAAGGATCACACCCAGCCTCGGCCACACCAACCCTTATCATGGATGGATTTTTTTTTCCTTCAAGGATTGGAACCAATGACCTTTTCATCACAAGTGTCTTAACAACACACTCTTCATTGTCGAACCAAACCTCAGTTGGCCTATATAGAGTTGTCTTTAGTGAGACCTTTTGGAAGCTTTTTCAGTGGATTTTTCAGGTCTAATTTCTCTAAAATATGACAAGAATTTATTGAAATCACCAAACTTGATGGGTAGCCCCTACACAATCGAAGTGCCCTAGGGTTTTTCAGTATAATGAATCTATATATATAATAAAAAACCAATTTAAATAACACAAATCAAAATTTCATCTCAAAATTTTTTACCAAATTTCATCACTGAAAAATCCAAAAAATCACACTAAAACAACTCCTATCTATATATTTAAAAATACAATTTAAATAATAAAAAGTTACAATTTCACTAATAATTATATTTACCCAAAATTAAAAACTTAAAATAATTACAATTACAATAAACACTAATATATAATAACTTTCATAAAAACAAACATACTATATAATATTAAAATTTATAAATATTTTATTATATGTTTAAATCAAATTAGCTAACCAATCAAATACCTTTTAATATACAAATAAGTTCATTTGAATGTGGCCATATACACCACGACACTTTAGTTGTCCTTTCCTGATGCTCCTAATCCAATAAACACGAGGATCGCTATATGCAGAAAAATGGAAATTCCCGGACAAACCATAAATATATATATATATATATATATATATATATATAGAATTAGAAATATGTGGTATATATATATATATATATATATATATATATATATATATATATATATATATATATATATATATATATATAGTGTGGGTATGTGGATAGGTTTAATGGTTAAGAATATGTTTTTTTTTTATTTAAGAGATATTTTAAGAAATTACACCTTCAAACTCTGAAAAATAAAATATGTATGTTTTCCTAAACTTAATAATATGTAATTTTATCATAACTTTCAAATTAAATAATAATAATAATAATAATATATAAATAATATAATATAAAAAACCAATTCAATTGTGAAGCTGACCAATTTCCAGCAACTTTTATATGTTGAACAATTTCCTACTTTGACAATCCAAGTGCCAACCATTTAAAGCAACTACTTTTATGGGTTGAACCATGTCTTACTTTGACAACAATCTAAAAGAGTTGTCTATTTAGTCAAAGGAATTCCCTGGATGGCCAAAATTGGCTGAAATCCGAGCAGTTTTTTTTAAAGAAATCTTGTAACAAGAGTGTTTGAATCATGTTTTCTATATGGTGGAAATGGATTCAGCACCATCCAAAATCTTTAGAGCACCGAAAATATTGAAATTTGATAGCTATAACCTAGATTTTCAAAAATCACTACCAAATTTTCTAATGTGTATAGCTATGGTATATTACTTATAGAAATGGTGGGGGGAAGGAAAAACATCGATTATGAGTATCTTGAAAGTAGCTCAAGTAAATTCGATGCAGAGTGGGCTATGCAGAGTGGGCTTTTAAACAAGTGGAAAAGGGAAGACATGTCAGAGGAAGACGGAGTCATTGCCAAAAGGTTAAGTTTAGTTGGGCTCTGGTGCATCCAGTTCAAGGGATCTCGTCGTCCCTCAATGAACAAAGTTGTTCAAATGCTAGAAGGAGACGCTGACATTACCACTCCCCCATACCCATTTCCTGTGGACACACCTTTGCAGCGATCTTCTTCTAACCAAGCTTCTTCATCTAGTGTTTTCGAGATTGAAATGGCGGATCACACCAGTAGTAGTCAGACTGCTGAAACATCGATGTAATCTAAAAGGAACCTACTACATAGCATAGCAGAGAAATATGCCTGAATATCGAGAGTGAATTTCGAAATTTATGAAAAAGGAACCTGTCAGATGAAGGCCTAGGCATAGCCAAAAGGTTATGTTTAATTGGACTGTGGTGCATCTCGTCCTCCTTCAATGACCAAGGTAGGTTGTCCAACTGTTAAAAGGAAAGGTTGACATTACCACTCCTCCATTCCCATTTCCTGTTGACACAGCTTTGCAGCGATCTTCCTCTCACCAAGCTTCTTCACCTTATGCACTGAGACTGCTGAAGCCTCCGGGCGATCTAACATGCTACAAAGGATAGTGGAAAAATATACCTCAACGGAAAGTATAGATAAGTTTTCAATGCAGTTTAATCAGCGTAGTGTTATTTGTATAGGGTTTTGCTTTATTAGCTTGAAAGGATTTTTAAAAAGTGCGTACAAGAGCACTCTTCAATTTAAAAATTGTGTAGAAGACAGTTTCCAATGGAGTAAAAATAGCAGTTTTCAATTGAATCCCTTCAACAAGGTGTTACTTGAATTTTGTATAGCTTCAAAAAACTGAAAAAAATGTGTGTACAAGATATAGTTGTATCGTTCAACAGTACATCGATACCTCTTAGTGTATTTATTAAACTCCCGAGAACAAACTGCTACAGTTTGTGGTATATTTGATAGTTTCTAACAAGCCTATGATATCCAACCTTTTATGCCTACACCAAGTTTTTCGTGATGTATGATACAATATTTACTTTTTAATTATCTTTCAAGGTGAAGTGCCACATTTTCAAATTATATACCGAAAAATTGATTACGGCCATTTTGAGATTCTATATTTGAAAACTGAGATTTTATATTTGAAAACTGATTTAGGTCGTTAAAAATTTGGAATAAAAACATAATTTTCATGGTTACCAGCCTAGATCTAGCTTACTCTTTATCATGCGAGAAGTATCAAATCTCTTGAGGTGCAAAAGTTCTTTTTCCTTTTTGAAGTGTATAATTTGAGAAAAGGTTTGTACCTCTAGGGATTTGTTCCTTCTTGGTGCATGATACATCCGGAATTAGATGGATCTAGGTTGGTGATTTCATCTCTCTCTATCCATGATAGATCCGGAATTAGATGGATCTAGGCTGGTTCGAGTTGATGGCAACAATGACACATTTTTAGATTATCATTATTATGTATATGTTTGAGATAAACTTCATACTTTGACATTTACATTATGTTTTCTTTGTTTGATGTGACTATATAAGTTCTCCTCTTTAAGTTTGTTTTTGTTGCTTTCCTTGACTGAGCTTGGATGCTTTGATTGGTTTGTGTGTTTATATGTTTGAATTTAGATTGTAATATATTTCTATGTGAATGTAATTGTCTATTAGTAATTGGTTGGTGATGAAAATGAAGACAATCTTGTCAATCTTTTGTGAGAGGATTGATATTGCAGATCTATTTGATTTAATTTTAGGTATCACAACTTTTGACAATTAATAATTCTTAATAGTGTATATTGTCTCTCCAGGTATTACTAAATATAACTTGAAGATCAATTTTAGTAGTCTACTGCATCAAGAGTACTCTTGAAATCATTTGTTTCATTGCTAATGTTTGAAATAATTTATTTCCTTTAAAATATTTTGATGATTGTTTTTTTATCTATAGTTTGCTTTGCAAAAATCAATAAATAATGTAATTTTCAATTTTCTTTAACGAGTAGTGAGATTTACATAGTATTTACATTATATGTTAGTTTTTCCATATTTTCATATTGATTATATGAAAAGGATAACGGTAAACCATTCAAATATTTAACTCAAACTTTTGTAGTAAACATCATACCTTGTCTCTCTTGCCCTCCAATATTAATAGGTTCAATTACTATAACGCAAAAATCAATGCACATTGTGAATCATTCTTTGTGTTTACACTAAAATTAATGCACATCGTTAATCCAATCACTTAAAGTTAATGTACCATCATATATTGAGATACATCAAATCAGAAATCATCATCTGATGTGAAATCAATGCATCTAATGCATGCAATCAAATAAGATTAGAAAACATCTACACTCAAATCAATGAATCTAATGCAATCAATCAAGTAAGATTAGAAATCAACATCTACACTAAAATCAATGCATCTAGTCCAAACAATCAAATAGGATTAGAAGCTACATTGAAATCAATGCATCTAGTGTAAGCGATCAAATATCATTAGAAATCCACATCTACACCGAAATCAATGCATCTAGTGCAAGCAATCAAACAGGTTAGAAATCACCATCTATCATGAATTCAATGCATTTAGTGCAATAAATCTTATTCCCTCTCTCCTCCATATATATATATATATATATATATATATATATATATATATATATATATATATCCTTCCATCTTTCCTCCCTATTCATCTATCTCACCCTAAAATATATAATTTCCTTCTCAATCTCTTTCCTTTTTCACTCCCTCTCCTTCTCCACTTTCTTTCTTCTATTGTATATATATTTCTTTCTCTCCTCCTCTCTACCTCCTTCCAAATTCATCTCTTTCGGACAGCTTTCCCTCTCTCTCTCCTCCTCTCTATCTCACCCTCTCTCCTCCTCCTTCCCTCTTTCAAGTCATTTCTCTCCCACCTCCCTCTCTCCCCCCATCTATCTCTCTCTCTCTCTCTCTCTCTACAACCCTATCACTATCTCCCTCTCTCCCCCCTCCATATTTGTGTCTTGGTGTCTCTCTCTCACCCTTCTCTCCCTCTCTCACTCTTCTCCTTCTCTCCCTCTTAATTCCTTTTCTCTCCTCTCCTTCAATTTATCTCCTTCAATGCAAATAGTCAAATAGCATTAGAAATCACCATATACACTTAAATCAATGCATCAAGTGCAAGAATTCTTCTTCCCTCTCTCCCCCCTCCATCTATATCTATATATCCCTCCATATCTTCTTCTTTGCTACTCTTCTTCTTTGTCTCTATCTCCTTTGATTTGGAAAAAAAGGGAACGAGTTCTTTATTATAAAAATTGATAGCAATATAAGGCTTCAACAACTAGGAAACTAAAGGTCTCAACAACAATATCTTCTTCTTCCAAAAAAAAGAGAGAAAGAGGAGTATCTTTCCAAAGCCTATAGAGCAAAGAGAAGACAACTAAACAAGGGTTTTAAATCTATGAGAATATTGTAAAAGCTCCAGAAGATTGTACACAAAAAGGTTAGTGGGAAAATTGCTAACATAAGGGTAGTTGTGTATACTATCACTATCTCTCTCCTTCACCCAAGGTATCATTAGATTGTGAATGCAGATTCTTTAGGAAAAAATTAAGAGAAAGATTCAGGGAAGATGATTTAGCTAGTCTACCCTCATCAATCTTCGATTTTCTGGGTGAATCATCTATCCTTAGATGGTGGTTAATAAAGATTGTTTATTTTCTTATTGATTAGAGAGAATGTTTTTTTTAGCTAGATACTCTATTGAGCTTTTAACCTTAACCATAGTGGAAAAATTTAGAAAAAAAGAATTTAATTCTTGATTTAGTCTATCTCACTATAATAAAATATTAAAAAGAAAAAAAAATCATTTTAAACATTAACCTAAAATTATTTTTATTATAGTGATAAAACAAACTCATACATCAAAATTTCAATATAAAAATAATTATTAACAATCAAGTATAAATACAACCATTCAAAGCATGTTGGAAGAAACTAACACTTCATGTAATGTTATGTTCCCACTTGTTCACGGTAAGACAAAGTTATTTATCATTTAAAAAGACAAATGACTTAATATATCAATTCACATAGTCAAGTGATTAAAGTAAAGACGGTATATCAAAAACCCGAGAATTTCCATTCAAACACAATCCTCGTCTATTCCATTCCACCAACTGCATTTATGAAGCCATTTAATCAAGTGTTCATATCATTGAGTTCATGTTGTCATGAGTTTGTGATAGGAAGGTTACAACTCATCACAAGTTGGTGTTGTTGTGAGTTGTTGCAGCCTTGTTTGAGTTGTTTTATATCATATCATAGTCATTTTGTAGCCTTGTATCTCATTACACAACCATGTACTACATTGTATTGCATATAATTTGTCATGGTATAATATTTATTGATAAGGTATGAACAAACCATTCATGTGGGATGATGGGTGTTGTTTCATTCATGTATTGCATATCAGTCATATTGTGTGGTTAGTCCCTTGATCCTTGAGGTGTAGCCTTCAATTAGAAGTAATTGGTTATGGGATGATAATGATGGTCAGGGGGAGCATGTACAGTATTATGTTGCTAATCAGATATGGTTTGTTGCTACTATTGCACTATGTTACTGCTACTGCACTATGTTGTTGTTGGGTTCGATGAGAGTGAGGTTGATGTAGTTGGTGATGCTGAGTTGAGTGATGATGTTTTTGTTGCTTCTCAAGTTATAGTGGTGTCACTGATGGTTATGCTATGCTACTTACAGAGAAAGTGTTGTTACTCATGGTATTTTGTTGTTGTTTCTCATGTTTCTCTTGGGTTGAGTATTGTTATTGTTGGTTGGGAGTGGTGAGCATGGAGAGTTTTCTTCTGCTGCTAGTTGAGAGTGGTGTTCATGGAGAGTTTGTTTTTGATGCTTCAGGAGAGAGAGATATATTACTTATATTCTTTAGTTGGATGATACCATGAGGAGTGTTGTTATCTATTGATACATTATGAACTAACCTCATTAGTGTCCATGGGGAGTTTTGTCTATTCAGCTATGGTTACTTGGATGAGCTCAACCCTTTGCCATTGATGTCAAAGGGAGAGTGACTGGGGATTTTTTCAAAGGCCAATTGGTTGGTTTAGCTTGGGTTTCCATCAATGCCAAAGGGGGGTATTGTTGGAATTATGGATCAATTGTTGCCTTGAATTGATGTAATCCTAGTAACATTGGTGTATTGTTGGTTGGCATTGATGTCAACCTTGTAGCATGTGATGCAAAGTCTTAATTATGCACATGTTTGCTTTCTTATTCTAGTGACATGGTACTTGTCTTGTGCATTTTTTGCAGATCTTAGTTTGGTGGTTTCATATGTTAGTGCAGGTATTTGGCTTGTGTGTGGATGCCTTGGCAGAGTGTGGAGTAGTGAGCTACTACACCTAGTTCAAAATCATGGATACTGTTAATTTATGTTTATGGTACTCGGTGTGTGTATGGCTGAGTTTTAGCTTCTATGATAAGTTGCAGGGTCTATCATTGATGATTTGAAGGTTAGACAAGTGTTAGAAGTAGTTGGACAGGTTTTAATGATCTTAACTGATGTAGAGATGTTAGTGCCTTGCGTTGGTGTTCTTGATGTTGCATAGGTGTTGTAAAAGGCTTCCATGATGCATCCAGGGTTCAATTTTATTTAGGAAGGTTGTCACAATGTCTCAAGCACTCTCTTAAAGATCAACTCCAAGAGGTTCTTGAAACATGTTCAAAACATGGATTTTTGAATGTATACACTACTTTCATGAAGGAAAATAGTGTACATATTCTAGTCTTGTGAACAAAACAAGTGTATGCATCATGGAGGTGATTTTCCCAACATTATCCATGCTTGTCAACTAATTTTTTGGTTTTTACGATTTTGTTTTTATCGAGAAATTTTATATAAGGTCAGAAAAAGGTTATGAACTTCTAGAATATGATTAAAAGAGAATATTCATTAGTAAGTGAATATATTTGAAATATTGGAATTTATATATTTGAATATATTGAATTTTCATATTTACAAAAGGGAAAATGCAAATTTGAAAACCCTATGTTATTATATCTAAACTTGCTGAAGTAAATTTTCAAAAGGTTTACCTCCTTCATATACATTTCTTTTGGGTTGGGTTAGGATAATGTACATCATATTTTTTTGGGGATGGGTCTATTTAAACATGCTCAATCAAATTTGTAATAGATTTGGATCCAAGTATTATAGGTTATTTTATTTTTTATATATGTTTAAATATATTATTTGGTATAAGATGTTATGAGATTTTATTTTAATTTTTATAATATTTAATTTATTTTAATTATGGTAAATAAATTTAAAAGTAATTTCTATATAGTAATTTATTTATATTTGATCTCATGTTAATTTAACTTTATATGCGAACTGCTATTATTATTATTATTATTATTATTTTATATTAAAATTTTGTTGTATGACTATCTCTCATCATTATAACAAAAGATTTATTTGGTTTAGGTCAAGGTCTTGAAGGACATTTTTCTCTTTCTAATATCTTATTTTAGTGAGACTAGCCACCTCAATAATTAATTTCTCTTTTCTAATTTAAAATTAACAGAGCATAGCCAAAAAAAACGTTCACTCCAATCAATTAAAAAACAATCTTTATTAAATATCATATAAGGATAAATGACTCACCCCTAAAATGAAGACTAATGAGGGTTGACTAGCCAAATCCTCTTCCTTTAAACTTTTCCTAACGGAACTGCATTAATAAAGTAAAATAAATGGGGACAACAATATATATAAAGAGAACTTGAATATGTTAGATGAAATAAATCAACAAAACAATTCACGATCATAAACCATATCATGATAACTCTGATTTGGAACAAAAAGGAATCAGTTCCTTATTATAAAAGTTGGTAGCAATACAAGACTTTGAAAATACACGGTTCTTGCTAAAGGTCATACTCAAAAGTGTTTTCTAGGTCCCTTCACTCTAGGCCACTAAAGGTCTCAACAAAAATGTCTTGTTCTTGCATAAAAAATAGAGAAAGAGAAGGAGTCTCTTTCCAAAGCCTAGAGAACAAAGAGAAAAGAAAGAAAAAGAGTTTTAAATCTAAGGGAATATCTTAAAATCTCAAGAAGATTGTAAACAAAAAGGTTAGTGCGAAAATTGCCAACATAAGTGTAGTTGTGTATACTATCACTACCTCTCTCATTCACCCAAGTCATCATGAAATTATGAATGCGGGTCCTTCTGGAAAATTTTAAAGGAAGAGGATGATTTGGCTAGTGGGCATTAATGAATCAATTTTGTGGGTGTCGCCTATCCTTAGATGGAAATTAATAAAGATAGTTTCTTTTCTTATTGATTGGAGGAGTGAATGTTTTTTTGTCTCTACTTTTTCATGGTTTTAACCCTAACCATAGTGAAAAAAGAAAAAGAAAAATAAATTAATTCTTTACATGGTCTATCTGATAAAAATACAAGAATTGATTGTATTAATGAAATTGGGTAGCTCTCAGATGAGAGACTCCACCTGGAGGCTGCCATTGTAGAACGCTCTTCATCAATCACATTACAATCAACAATATATAGTATTCACACATTTAGGGAAGTTAGAACATATTACCTAAGGAATAGGAACTTATTCCTAATTTGAGGTTCTGGTGAACCGACTCTCTCCTAAATTACATTCTCCATTATCTTCAACACTCCCCCTTAATTGAGAAAGTGTTCAATAAAAAATACCTAACAAAATGAAACTCTGTATCAATATGATTTGTGTTTTTATGAAATGCTAGATTATTTTCAATTTTGATGGAGCTCCGGTTGTCACATCTAATAACTATTACATCTTTTTCTTATTTTCCAACATTCTAGAGAAGTCTCATCAACCAAACCGCCTCACATGTTGCTGCACACATGGCTTGATACTAAGCTTCTGCTGAAGACAAGGAGACAGTGTTTTGCTTCTTGTTGCTCCATGCCATGACCCCTGACCCAATGCTGAATGCATAACCTGTTATGGATCATCTTTCATCTGAATTTCCATCCTAATTGGAGTCTGAAAAACCTGTCAATATAACACCAAACTAATTAGTATATATAATACCAAAGTCTAAGGTTCCTTGAAGATACCTTAAGACACGTTTTTCTGCAACCCAATGACTATCAAGAGGCTTTGACATGAATTGGCTCAATAAAATAACTGCATAAGCTAGATCTGGCCTAGTTGTAGTCAAGTAAATTAGACTTCCAACTAGTTGTCTATACAATGTTGCATCATTATTGACATCATCATTCTGAAGTTTGGTGCTATGCTGTAAAGGCACTGTTGCAGCTTTTCACTAATCCATCTTGTACTTTTTCAGTAAACTCCTCACATAGTTACCCTGTGATAGAAAATTATGGCTTGAATCTCTCTAGACTTCAAGACCCAAACAATAACATAGCTCTCCAAGGTCTTTCATCTCAAAAACATATAAAATCTGCTCTTTGATTTCTTTAATGATTTCATTAGCATTTATTGTGATGATAATATCATCTACATATAAAGAAATAAAAAAAAATCACCCCTATTTAACAAACACGGTATACAGATTAGGATCATTCTCGCTTCTTTTATAACTGTGTTGCAGGAAAAATGAATCAATTTTATCATACCATGACTCGGGTGCCTGTTTTAGTCCATAAAATGATTTCTCCAATCTATAGGATAAATTTTCTTTCCCCTGTTTAACAAACCCCCCAGGTTGCTCTAAATACACTTCTTCTTTCAACTCCCCATTTGAAAATGCAGATTTCACATCTAGCTAGTGTATCATCCAATGATGTTTGGTAGCTAAATAAATTAACATTATGGTTGTATTTAGTTTAGCTATAGGGGCGAAGGTTTCCTCATAGTCTATACCTTCTTTCTATGAGTACCCCTTTGTAACTAGCCTAGCTTTACATTTATCTATACTCCCATCTGCTTAAAATTTAGGATTGTATAGCCATTTGCAACCTATGGTTTTTTGCCTTCAGGTAATTCAACTAAATCCCAAGTTTTTTTTTAAGTATTGATTCATATTCATCTTACATAGCTACCCTCCATTCACTATATTGACTGGTTTCTTTATAACTAGAGGGTTAAAAAACATTTAACATACTAGTTATAAAAGCATTTTCCCTCTATCTCACTGGAAATTGAGTTTTCCTACCTAATACCCTGAGTGGTGGAGTGGCTTCAAAACCTATTCCGATCGTCCCTTTGCATACTTGGCTTGGCTACTGCATCTGTACCATCTGCTTCTTCCTTTTTTTATTGTTGTTGCTCATGGATGTCCCTGTTTCCTCAATCCCTTCTTCCATCAACAAAGGAATGTCCCATTCTTCATTGTTGTTATCATAGTTTCCATCATGAACCGGCTCATGGAAAACTACATCTCTACTTGCAAAGAATTTATGAGTAGATGGATTAAACAATTTATAAGCTTTGAACTCAGTACAATACCCAAAAAGGTTACATTTAATGGCCTTTGAATCCAGTTTCTTCCTATCCTCCTTTGTAATATGAGCAAAAGCTTTGGATACAAAAAATCTTAAATGTTTAACTACAGGCTTAGAACCTAATAAACCTTCAAATGGAGTTTTAAACTCAAGAATTTTTGTTGGACTCTTGTTCTTCAAATATACTGCAATATTTATTTACAACGATTTGACCAATTTTGAGACTTTTCTTTTTGTACAAAGACCATTTAGACTATGATAGTTGGTGAATTCATATGCTAAACTTCTAAACATACCCCCAAAATAAATAGTTAGACAAACACAATTTGATTACCTATATTATAGGACCCTAACGGTTACTACCCACCAAAATTTATCCAAGTTCTTTTGCTTGAGAAATAAATTTACTTATGCATTTCACATCTCAATTTATTAGTTCCAACATAATTTCTAACTTGATTGGAGGTGAAAAATTGTCGGAAAAAAAAAAATCACAATATAATAGATTGAATTTTATTCTTTTTAATACTTTTATCTTTTTTACTTTATTAATTAAGACAATATTTAAATGTTTACACTCAAGGACCACAACATCTCTCATATACTTAGTTTTATATTACTTGTAACCTTTTATTATTTTTTAATTGAGCCGATATATAAATTTATTAAATTTTAAAAATTTACGACTACAAATCTACCCTTATACTCAACATTCAACATTCAAGTGCAACAAGTATACTAGTAAACACTTATCTTATTATTTTTGAATGACTAGTAACTGAGGAAGGGACTTCAGCTCCCAGCCCAACCTTATATCAACTACACTACAATATTTCTTGCAGCTGGCGACCCTTGAGGTGACTTCAAAGTTTGAGGAGGAAATGTGCTCATGAGTTATCTACCAACAACCAGTCAATAGAAGGTAAGAATCAAAGTCCATTTCTTCAGTCATTTCTCAACAAAGTCCATTTCTCTGGTCATTTCTCAACACCTCCTAGATGTAACACCACAGGGACTTTCATCTTGGTAAAAAAACAACCACAAGGGTTAAATGATCTAGTTGGATATTGGTGGCCACCCACCTATTCCATTTGGACCCCCACCATCGATTCTTTCAGTTTTTCAGTTTCACTATAGCTTACTATTTTTAGCTGTTTTGCGGGTCCTAAAATTCCAGAGTCATTTTGAGGCCCTAAACGACGTTTTTTGGGAAAACCAGGAGCAACATGGAAGTTCCTTTGATGTCAATCACGTTAAAACTTGTAGTCCTTGGATAGATATTTCTAACGAGGTATTGAGCAAGTCAAGTGGAGATCATATGCCAAAGCTACATCCTTGGGAAGTTGATGTACCAATTTACCCAAACGTGGCCCATAGTTTTGGTGCTTCATCTCCTAGGGTTAGGTTTTTGGATGTTTAGGGTTTTACGTTATTTCTCAACAATATATAGGCCTTCGCGTCTCATTGTAACACAATTTAGAGGCTTGTAGCTGCCACATATCTTCTTAGAGATAAGCTACCAACGCCCTAGATTGTTTATTTCCATTATGTCTGTAAGCATATTTCTATTATTTGATATTAATGAAATGAAGTTTTATTTCCACTGCATCTTTGTGTTTATGTTTATTTATTTATATTATTGCGTTCGTGGATAAATCCAGACCATTCAACCAAAGTAGAGAGATTTCTAGCTTAGTTCTTGGAGAAGGATTGTGCATGTATAGTGGGAGCTTTATCAGTTGGACTAGTTATTGTAGGAGAAAGCGTCCAATTATACATGTAGTTTATCAGCAAGTGCTAGCACTAGTGTTATCATCCCCAAGGCTACACATGGTGGTTTATTAGCCCTAGCTAGTACCTAGGTGTCTCAACCTGACTAGTAGTTTGTCAACGCAACAAATTCCCAGTGGTTTATCAACCCCAAGGAAGCCACTACTCAGGTGGTTATCGGTGAGCAGGTCCTTATGGGTTAATTGTCCCAACTACCATTCGATTATCACAACTTCACTGAAATTTATGCAATGCACAACACACGCACATACATAGGCCTCAATAGAACATTGAGAATCCATGCCACACAAGAAGACAAAATCTTAGATAAAGTCAAATCTTCCAAGCAAATCCAAAACCACTGCCAAATTCGATTATGTGTTCTCTTTCTCTCCCATGCTCCATCATCTAGGAATTTTTCATGAATCAAGAACTCCCCTTCAAAAATCATCACATCGAGACTTCTCTCCGCAACTTTCTCTTGAGTGTTGACCCTGTCAACACAATCCATGAGAAAAATTCTACAAACTCGTCCTCCACTCAGAAGATCCATTCCCTCCATTAAATGTCTGCACAATAGTGTCATTAAACCAATAGGGATATAGGTGAAGAAATAAATGCAATGGCTTGGGTTTACAAGCAACTCCTCATCAATCCTTTGAATCCATGTCCTCTTCCTCACCTAGTTCATAATAATATTTACAAGAGGGATTGGCAAAAGGGATTTTATACTTGATCCTTACAAGGTTAATATTTATGATCGAAATTGACAATTTACTCTATTAAAATTTGTTAGTCTCAATTAAATTTAAAATATAAAAGAATTTTCTTTCAACTATTAACCATCATATATATATATATATATATATATATATATATATATATATATATATATATATATATATATATATCTTCCTATTACTAAATCTCATACATATGTGTGTGGAATAGTCTTTAAGTGCGACTTTTTGGAGTCCCTTAGAGTTAGAATCTCCCTTAGTGTGGAATATATTTATTTATTTGTGTTATTTAAACTGGTTTTTTTACTACATATACAGATTTAACTCCCTCAATAACCTTCCGGCACTTAGATTCTGAATAATTCACTTATCAAACTTGAAATTTCAATAAATCCATACTAGATTATAGAGAAATTAAATTTGAAAATAAACTAGATTTTAAAAAATAAAATCACACTTAAATATTACTATAATATATATATTTATTAACAAAATGTAAAGATGAACCACTTCTAATAAACATCAATTTAAATCGCATTTTCTCCTCTCCATCGTGCAACGCATGCTACTTTCACATGCCATACCAATTATTCAAAGCAGGTTGGAAAAAAATACAACTACTGTTATGGTTCCACTTTTTCATGGTTCTACTTTAATCACTTGAATTTTTCAACACAAGAATTTCTGATTTTATTAGTCGTAGATTTGGGTCCATTCAAATACAATCATCGTCTGTTCCACCACGTCTCGGGTGTAGGTGAAACACCACAATCAATCTATCTTCCGCTTCCACGTCAATTTTATACTTCGTTGATTTTGGTCCATTAAAATATTTGTTTTGGGAATATTATAGATAAAAATATTTATTTTTAATACAAAGTTGGAATATGCAAAAGAATATTATAAAATTGAAAATATAAAAAAATAATGACTATTTAATCAACTAAATTTATAAAATATATAATTATACAAAACTATAATTTATTTATATATATATATATATATATATATAATATCATTTTTCATATAATTAAATATAAACAAATTTCACATAAATTAAATCATTAGCAAATGAAATCAAGTGAATGACATAGATTAATTTCATTATTTTTATTTAAAAATATGGATACTATGATTATTTCTATATTTTAGGTTTTATAGTGCATATATTATAATGAAATTATTTAATGAATAAAGCCAAGTTGATAATATTTATATATTTTTTAATTGAGAAAGATAAAATAAAAATATTTATTTTTATTATTTTAAAGTTTTAATTAAATTATAAATATTTTATACATTATAAAAAAATAATTTTATTAAATTTGAAACCTATATTATTAATTAACTAATAATAAAATTATATATTAATAATAAATAATGAATATTAAATAATTTATTTATTTATATTAAAAAACAATAATAATAATAATAATTATTTAATTCATTTTTAATAATAAATCATTGTTTTACGTATTAATTGATCCATTATTAATTAATAATATGATTATATAACGATTCTCTTGGGTTGGAAGGTTCGATCTTGTTGCAGGTCTTTTCATTGACAAAGTGCGAAGGTTTATTACTACTTTGAAGGGTTTATAGACCTGTGGCTATGGCATATTTTTATGCCTATATCCTGCGAGTAGGGCACATGATCAAGACATTAAAGGAATGAGAAATTTTGTCTCCATAATTCATTCATACCCATTCTGTGTATATTTCCGTCGTGTTTCCTTCTTCTCCACTAGCCCGGTTCGCATAATCTAACAAAGGAATTACAGAGTATTGTTAGTGCTTTGGTAACGATTCTCTTGGTTTTGAAGGTTTGATATTGTTCCTGGTCTTTTCATTGACAAAGAGAAAAGGTTTATTACTACTTTGAAGGGTTTGTAGACCTGCAGCTAGGGCATAGTTTTATGCCTATCTCCTGCGATTAGGGCACATGATCAATACATTAAAGGAATGAGAAATTTTCTGCTCTAATACAGTGCGACCTAGTTGTCTTGGTCGGTATCAGACCTGTAGTGGAGGATCATAACCAAGGTTCTGGTTCGACTCTAGCATATCGAGTGGAGGGAAAATTTATGTGCTGACATTACAGTGCCTGCAGTGCAAATTTGTGAGTCGGCTGTGTAAGTCTCTGCAGCCCGGTTCGCATATCTGTGTGTGTGGGTGTGTGTGATAAATACTATGAGTTAAATGATTTGAACACATATCTCTCTTCTTCCATCTGATTCACATATATCTCTACAGTGGATACTTATGGTTCGATCCGATCTGAAAAGGTCATATCAGGGGCACACATTCCTTATCTTTTTTTTTTATAATACATATCTACTTCTCAAATATTTTCTCACAAGTATGAATAATTCATCGCATGTTCCAAAGATTGTCAAAGGTAGACCTGGCACAGTTACTCTACTGAGCCTGTATGAGTATATAGAGTCTTTAGAGAAATGTAGAGAAGAAAGAGAAGCCAAGCTACAAACAGAGTTAGAAGCCATGCTACAAAATAAATTTACATCTCTTAAAAACAAGATCCAAAAACAAATAGAAAATAAAAATAAAAATATTGGAGAATAAAATGGAGACAATGGAGATTATATTACAGGTAATAGAAAAAAAAAGCCAATATATGAACCAATCATCCCAACAAGGAGATGTAGATACTTTAGAAAGTCTTAAAATGAATGACATGATTAAAGAACTAGAAGAAAAAGTTATTAACAATCTCACCCTAAATAGGGTGGCAGGTAAATTAGATATCGAACCCATTTAAAAAGAAGAAATGAAAAAATTGATAGAATTAGACCATGAGCGTAACAAAAGGGCCTTGAATCTTATAATCTTTGGTTTGAAAGAGGAGGTAGACAAGGATACTTTAGCCATAGCCCAGAAATAATTACATAATATATTACAAATTGAAACAATGTGTCTCACAGAAGCAACAAGGTTGCGGAAATTAACTAGAATAAAGCAAGGTTGATCCAGATAAAGGTGAGCTCTACTTACCATAAGTACAACATACTTAGTAAAACCCCAAGTCTAAAAGGAACGGGAATATTTATAAATGAAGATCTCATTCCAGAAGATTAAGCAGAATTAAGAAAGGAGGTTGAAAAGGTAAAAGAAGCTAGGAAGGAAGGAAAATGGGTAATAATCAGAAATGGAAAAGCCATTATTCGAGATAGAAACCAAAAAGATAGTAATAAATAGCAATTCAACATGCTCTGAATTTTTTCTTTTAAATTTCAGGGCTTTCCATGGAACAAAGGCCCCAAGCTATGTTGGATCTCAAATGAGGTTAATATTATATTGCTAGTTGAAATTTGGGAGCATGAAGAATCTAAGGTCCCTAACATAGATGGCTTTGTATTATGGTCAATAAGGAACAAGCGATCCTACCATAGAGGCATTGGGGGTATAATTTGTTACATTAGGAAGAACATTTCCCCTCATGCTAGGCACTATGAAAAAGACCCTTACAACCAATATATTTGGATAGAGATTACTGACATTAATGACAAAAAACCTACATAGCAGGTGTTATTTTTCCCCTATCAATTCTAACTTCTATAAGAAAAATAATTTAGATAAAAATGGTCCTTACAATGGTTTATATAATGATATTTATAGCCTAAGGAATGAAGGTAATATCCTCTTAATGGGTGACTTTAATGCTCAAACTTCAAGCAACCAAGATATTCTTCTTAGCAATTAGTCCAACCCTAATCCTCTTTGGTTAGACAAGGACCTTACTCTAGATAGCCAGTAGAAAGAAAGCTCTGAAGATCTAGGGGAAACTTTGTTTGGGTCTGAGCTAGTCAAGCTCTGTAGTGCTCAGGATCTCATAATTTGCAACAGTCTAAAGAAGTAGTAGTGTGGTAGACTATGTTGTTTCCGTTATTCCTTTATATAAAAAAATAAATAATTTTGACATCTTGAAATACCTATAGCCTGAATCGGATCATAGACCTTAAATTGTAACTCTCATTTTTTTCATGGATAGAGATCCCATAGAAGACAATCCTTATAGCCAAAAGAACTTAATCTTTGATAGAAATAAAAATGATATTTTTTTAAATGAATTAAAAATTAAATTTTTTAATTTATCTAGTATAGACAACATAGAAGACCTCTATCATAATTTTACTACAACCCTCTCATATTCTATTAACAAGTTCTCAATTGAAGTTTCAAGTAATAAAAGAAATAGCAAAACCAACCCTTGGTATGATAAATATTATAAAAATATGAGGAGAGAAATTAAGGAAGTTGTTGATGAGTCTCTTAATATTGGCAAGTTAAAAAATATAAAAAGCCCTAACTAAGAGGAAAAAAATGCAGTATATTCATAAAAGACAAGAAAACATCTTACACCTCTCTAAGGTAGCTCCTCAGAAATTCTGGAGGCAGATTGTAACTAGAAAAACTAAAGATAATAATAGAATTGATTTACATGACTAGAATTCCTATCTTAAAAAGCTTTATGAATCTCCAAATGTCATAGATAACTTTGAAACATTGCAAACAACAGAAGAAGTTTTCTCATTAGAAGACATAGATGTTGGGGTTAAGCACCTCACAAATGGAAAAGCTAAGGGCATTAAAGGTTGCCGGGAAGAAATCTTAAAAATTGGAGGTCCTCTCCTCATTCCTCACATCCACAAGCTTTTCAGTCAAGCAGTCAAGCAAGGGTTCCCTAAACGTTGGACTTAGAGCCTCATTATTCATATTTTTAAAAGTGGGGATACAAATAACCCCTCTAATTATCGGAAAATTATGATTAGCCCTCTCTTAGCCAAATTATATGGTATTATTTTGGAAAATAAGATGAGCATATGGCTTGAAAGTGAAGGTAAGTGGGCTAAAGGACAAGCGGGTTTTAGAAGGCAACAATCAACAACGGACCACCTCGTTACACTTAGGATCATTGTGGAGGAGTGTCATAATGATAAATCCAATCTCTTTTGCTTCTTTGTGGACTTTAGAAAGGCTTTCGATACGCTACTTAGAAATAACCTATGGAATAGATTAAAAGAGATGGAGGTTCCTTTCGACTTGAGAGTTTTGGCTATATGGTTATATGAGAATGTAATTGCCAGGTTTAAGAGAAATAAGGGGTGGTCGAAAGATATTAAGTTTAATATCAGAGTTAAACAAGGTTTTCCCCTCTCCCCTACCCTATTTGGCATTTACATCGACAAGCTAGAAGGTTGTTTAGAGGAAGCAGGTTGTACTGGCACGATCTTAGATGGAATAGTCATTATCCTTCTTCTCTATGCTGACGATATTGTTCTTCTGGAAAGGTGCCTATCTGCTCTTGATAAGAAAGTAAGACTTCTTAAGGTTTTCTTCTCTACCATGGGTATGATTGTTAACACTGACAAAAAAAAAGTTATGATTATCAAATCCAAGAAGGACACTTGTGCCAATTTTGTGTATGATAATAGCAACTTGGAGGAAGTGTCTTCTTACAAGTACCTAGGAATTGATATTCATCACAAGCTTAATTGGAACTGTAGCATTGAGAAAAGGATTAATGGAAGGTGGAAAGATTATTTTGGTCTTGAAAATAATTGTAAAGAAGTAAACCTTGTGATGTGGAATAAAAAGAAGCTCCTATTTGAAACTTTAGTCACTCCTGTTATCTTGTATGGATGTGAGGTTTGGGGTTGCAGAAACTATAGATAATCCTGGAGAAATATTGAGCAAATCCAGAAGCTATTTATAATGTATAACCTCAAAATTTAAAGCAATACACCCTCTCCTATTCTCCTTATAGAAGTGGGTCTTTCCCCTATTGAGAGCCTAGCTATGACTAGGCTCCTGTTGTACAAGCATAAAATGAATAATGTGGGAGACCTTAGACTTCCTAAGATAGCTTTAAATTCCATACAAAACCACCTAAGGCTCAAACAAGGTTGGTATAAATATACCAAGGCCTGGCTCAACCATTGGGAGATAGACGTAAATGTTCCATTTCAAAATATTAATAACATTAAAAACATTGTTACTTCTAAATTTAAAGAGAAAATGTGGTGTGAGAAATATTTAGAGGCTAAAAGAAAATTAAGATATTACAAGGAGATCATCAACCCTACTCTAGAAGATCAAAAGTATCTCTCTGTTTTAACTAGCTCAAAGAAAAAAATTAATATAGCCGAGATAAGAACGAACTCTCATGAGCTCCATAGTGAGACAGGTTGGTGGGTAGTTCCTAAAACACCATGGGTGGAAAGGATTTTCCATCTCTATGAGAATATGAACATTCATGATGAAAATCACTTCCTCTTAGAGTGCCCTGCATACACCCACATTAGATCTCAGTTTCATAAAAAATTTTGCAATACTGACCTTCCTAGCCTTTTAGCATGTCAAAATTATAGTGAGCTCGGGACGCTTCTCTCCAAGCTCTTTGAGCATAGAAGTAAAATTTTAAAGAAAACTAATAATTCATTTCTTTAGGTCCGATAGACCAAAGTCTAGTCTCGATGGAAGTTGGCCATCATCATCATCCTCATAATCATTAATAATAAATAATAAATACTAAATATTTAATTAATTTATATTAAAAAATAAATATAATAGTGATTATTTAATTCATTGTTTTATAATAAATAATTGATTAACAATTTTGTTGGGAGTAATATTATAAACCTTTGGGATTAATATTATTATAAGCCTTCAGATATTATAAACACGAGATATTATTAAAATCATAAACCCAAGGCATCAACAAATCCAAAGAATTTATATTATAAACCTTAGGAATATGAACCCTTACACTAATAAACCTAAGGGATTGATAATATAAACCCAAGGGAATAATATTAAACCCAATGGATTAATATTATAAACCCAAGGTTTATAAACCCTAAGATAAATATTATAAACCACAACCACATTAACTAAAGTTGTTGATATATGCTAATAGGCTTATATGAAACTGCAGGTTGCAAGGGCACCGAGCTCACTGGTATAATCATTACTCTTCTCCTTTATGATGATGATATAGCTTAATATAATTATATTTTTAGAGTTCCCTGTGTACACCCACATTAGATCTCAGTTTCATAATATTTGTTGCAATACCGACCTTCCTAGCCTTTTAACATGTCAAAATTATAGTGAGCTCGAGATGCTTCTCTCTAAGCTCTTTGGGCATAGGAGTACAATTTTAAAACAAACTAAATAATTCATTTTTTTAAGTCCGATAGACCAAGTTTTGGTCTCAAAGGACGTTAACCATCATCATCATCATCACAATTATATATTAATTGTAAATAATAAATAATAAATAATTTATTTATTTATTTAAAAAAAAATATAATAAGGGGTCTTGGATAGAGTGTGAGCCTGTGATCGAGTGCTCTCTTAAGGCACACCTTGATGTGAAGTTACTGGTTCAATTACCTACCCTGATGGGGGTGATATATTGTACATGATGAATATGTAGTCTTGCCATGCTTATATATATATATATATATATATTTTCATTTTTTGTAATAAATAATTGATTAATGAAATTCTTGGGATTAATATTATAAACCCTTGCTATTAATATTATTATAAATCTTACAATATTATAAACCTAAGTGATTATTAAAATTATAAAACCAAGGCATCAACAAATCCAAAGAATTTATATTATAAGCCCTAGGAATATGAACCCTTACACTAATAAACCCAAGGGATTAATATGCTAAAGATATTCATCAATAAGCTAGAAGAGTGTTTGGAAACTGTGGGTTGCAAGGGGACCAGGCTGGATGGTATAATCATTACTCTTCTCCTTTATGTTGGTGGTATTAATAATATAATTATATATTAATAATAAATACTGAATATTAAGTAATTTATTTATTTATATTAAAATATATATATAATAATAATTATTTAATTCATTGTTTTACAATAAATAATTGATTAATAAATTCCTTGGGATTAATATTATTATAAACCTTGTAATATTATAAATGTAAGTGATTATTAAAATCATAAACCATGGCATCAAAAAATCCAAATAATTTATATTATAAACCTTAGGATTTAATGATCACGACTTTAGCCTTGTCGGTATTAACTGTCATACCCATCTTTGAGTAGTAGACATGAAGAGCCTTAAGTTGTTTGTGTAGGTCATCATGGATTTTTGCAAGATGAACTATATCATGAGCATAAAGGAAAAGAGTAATGATTATAACAGCAAGCTTGGTGCCCTTGCAACCCGCAGTTTCTAGGCACTCTTCTAGATTATCGATGTAAATACCAATGGTTTTCATACACAAAACTATCATGGGTGAGCTTTTTGGATTTAATGATCATGACTTTAGTCTTGTTAGTATTAATTGTCATACCCATCTTTGAGCATTAGGCATGAAGAGTCTTAACTTTCTTGTCAAGGTCATTATGGATTTTTGCGAGAACAATGATATCACCACCATAAAAGAGAAGAGTAATGATTATACCATCAAGCTTGGTGCTCTTGAAACCCACAGTTTCTAGACACTTGTTGGCTTAAGAGGTCCTAACCCAGGTTCGGATTTAAGGTTTTCCAACAAACCCCTATACTAATGGCCCTTTCGGCAATGACCTACTTGCACAGGCCAAGGTCTCACCTGAAGTAGTATGGGTGGGTGCTGGAACCAGGTTTCCGTGCCCTGGGAGAAAGAGGGTAATTGAGGCAGCCTTGTCAAGATCTATCAGGTTTGTACAGAAGCAGTCTTATTACAGAGCCTTTAACAGTATATAAAGTGAAGCTTATAAACCCATAGATAGCATGTAAACATAAACAAAGAAACTATTATTAAGCAGATCTCAACAAAACCTTTTCATCCACGTGCGCATTAGTAATTATCATAACAGAATTTTCGTAATAACACAAACGCAACTATTTCAGATAACACGGAGATACTTCAATATTAAATGCAGCTAGTTCAGATAACACATAGATACTTCAATAGATTCCACATTCATTTACATCCAAAACCTAGTTACAAACCCAAGTCACAACCTATGCACACAGCCAGCGAGGTCCTCACATAGTAGGTGTTAGTATGAATCTTAATCGCAAGTGTACGACAAAAGACCACTTTAGCTGTGCATAAAAAACAGCTCTAACAGCAAATATGGCTACCAATATCTTTAGATGTGCAATTAGGTGACCAAGATAAATACTGCAAAAATCTAGATCTATGCATTAAAAGACATTAAGCAGTAAATAAAAACAAGAGTTGCTCCATGCATGCAATAGACAAGACAAGAATATGTTTAAAGAATTTTGTATTTAGGGCACCTGGGAGGAGAACATAGAAGGATGTTACCAGTCCTCCTCAATGGGATGGGTTATTGTAAGTCCTTAGCACTTCAGATCTGAAATACCTCTCTCTTGATGGTGTAGAAAACCTAGATAAAAAATGGAACTCAAAGGGAGCTCACAAGGAAAATGGTAGCAAAATATGACAGTGATGATGGATCAAAGTCAGACCAAAAGTATAGATCCAGAGTGATCTTTAGGCAACAAAAGGTAGTGAATGAATGGAAAAACCCTTCTATTTATAACAAAATATTGAGTTAGTCTAGATATTGGTGCATAGTAAAAATATTATTAACCAAATCAAGATCCAACTTTTATGGAGTATTTTATTATATTTGTTGGAGGGAAAAAGAATTTTACTTGGGTCAAATCCCTTTATTTGTAAATAATAAATAAATAAATGATTTATTTATTATTTTAAGGATGTGGTTGAGTGATAATCAAATAAATAATGATTTATTTAATTATTTATAAATGATTTAGTGATATTTAACAAGGAATATTATTTAAATACGGTTTGAATAGTTATTCCTAGAAAATAATAAGATAAATAATGATTTATCTAATTAATTTTCCTGTTTTGGGTTAAATATAACCAGGAATATTAATTAAAATATTCTTTAACTAATTATTCCTTGAGGAAAATAAAACAAATGTAGATTTATTTAATATTTCCTCATGGGGTTTCCTATTTAGACCATAAACAACTTAATAAAGGTGGTTTACTAAGTTATTTTTCATAGAGAAAGAAATTTTACTTAGGGTAAAATTGATCTTACATGGTGTACTTGGGTCCATCTAATAATAAGAGGTTAGATGACCAAAAGATGGTGTAACAGATTTCCCCCCAGTGTGCGACTGTTAGGAGCTAATTGTATGACCGAAGTACGTTGCAAGAACTCAATCACTAGACACCAAAGGGGAAGTCAGAGAGAGAGAAATATAAGGTAGACCCAAACACTAGAGGACTAGACCCTGAGGAGGCAAGACTTACAGGTGAGACAAGTCTCTTTTATGAGTGAGTACCTGTGCTATAGGTGGTGGGGGAGGCATACATATGCCTGCCAAGACAAAGTACAAAGAATAATGTCTCCAACAAACAAGGGACTGAACTATATAGTACATGATGGCATAAACATGAGCCAGATAAAAATATGATAATGAATCCCACATACATATTTTTCCTGGAATAACAGCCAGGACTTATATAATAATATCTGAGTAAATGAGATACAAATACAACCCAAATTCCCTTGTAAACAAGAAAGGGCTCTAAAAATCTAACTGATACATGTAAACAAAAAGGCGCTGCAAGTGGCTGAGGCCGACATCATCAAATATATGGAGCTGCATCAAAGGTTGTAATGAAGAGGTCATCCGAGTATGTGGGGGGCTGCCTATAGGGCCACCCCCTCATGAGGGCTGAAACATCTCACACACACCCGGGAATTACCGGTCCAATCTACTGCATCACTGAACCATCAAGTATACAGATCTCGATCATGTTGTAAGGAGCTGGAGCTGAGAAACAATCAAGTCAAAGGGCTATAAGGAGTCCCTTTGCTTGATCCGAGGCACCAAACAAGAGTGAAATTTGGAACCAAGGTACACCGTCCTCTAGCCCTATCTTTTGGAATGAATGATCTGATGTCAACAGAAGGAGGTTCGCCATAGGTGAGGTAATAAGGGGTCCTCAACTAATGCATGAGAGAAAATAGTAGAGTGAGTGACAGACTGACACCAGGGATGATGATGAAATGGGGGGTACTGAGTAGCAGACGGACGACTTCCCTTGTTAGAGCATAAAGGGCATGGATGACCTAGAAATGACTGAAACAATATCAAAGAGGATAGGGGACAGTAGGACTGAAGGCCATAATGTGTGACACGAGAGAGGGACCAAGAAATGAAGGATGGAGGACTATAGCAGGATACAAAGGGACTCGGGATAGACTCCATGAATGCAATGATGACTCAACTCAGATGCTCAAAATAAGGGCAACTTGATGATGCTCGCATGCAGTAAAGGTCCAATGGGGACCAAAAATACATGAGTACAAGATGGTAACTCATCAGGAAAATCGACACGAGCATGGAAAAGTATGGAGGAAAAGTGGTGCCCTAAGTACAAGTGTTGCAAGTGAAGAGATTCTATTTTAAGAAGTGGTGAAGTGACCCTTATTGGAAAAAATGTGTCCTGGTGAAGTTTCAAGTCACAAAAAGTTAAGGGTTGTCTACCTAAAAGAAAATAGAACATGCATTTCGGGAGGGAAATGCTAAGGGTAATATTTCTTAAGATAGAGTGCATTGTGAGGATTAGGAAGGGGGTGTCCTTTGAAATCATCTAAGTGGTATGCCCCCTTTCCTAACTCCTTACTTATGATGTAAGGGCCTAGCCATAAAGAGTTAAACTTCCTGTGACCAAGGACATCATGGGCCTAGTCATACACGAGAATAAGATCACCTTCGTGAAAACTACGAGGGTGGAATTTTTGGTCATACGGAGGTTTGGTGTGTTTCCTAGCCACTTCGATGGTTTGCAATGCAATAGGAAGGCCTTCTGAAGCACACTCAAGCATGATAAGTCGTTGTTCTAAAGGTTGAGTTTTAGGGAGAAGTTCAATGGCTAGATGAAGGGAAGGGATTTCACACTCGATCGGTAAAACTGCCTCCTCTCCGAAAAAAAGGTGGAAAGGAGTAAACTCGGTGGTGGTTTTAACAGAAGTTCTATAGGCCCACAAAGCAGGGAATAACATAAGGTGCCAGTTGGTTTTGTGCTTATCCACCGTCCATTGAAGCATGGTTTTAAGGATTTTATTGATTGCTTCAACTTGGCCATTACCTTGGGGGTAATAGGAGGAGGAATATTGGTGCTCAAAAGCCAATAGTGAGGATATCTCATGACATATCTCATCTTCAAAATGTCAGCCATGGTCAGAGACCAATTTTTTCAGAACTCTGAATTGATCGATAACATGGTTAAATAAAAAGAGGGTTGCGGTAGCTGTCGTGTTGTTAAACGTTGGCATGGCCTTAGCCCATTTTGTGAAATAGTCAACTGCCACGATGATATACTTGTGGTTACTAGCAGATGAAGGTTGACACTCCATAAAGTTGATGGCCTGATTACAAAGGGGACCAGCTGAGAGGACAAAATGGAGGGCGGCTGGAGGAGCTCGTGCCTTAGGGGCGAAATGTTGGAAATTGGAACAGTGTTTGACTACTTCAATGCCATCACCGAAGAGAGAAGGCCAAAAATACCCAGCGTGCATGATTTTCTGGGCAGTGGCAAGACTAGAGAGGTGGCCACCACAAGCGCCGCTATGGCAGGAATTGAGGACTTGCTCAACTTTAGCGTGCGTGAGACAACGATGACGAATAGTATCTACCCCGCGATGATAGAGGTCATCACCGATAAGAAGGTAGCGGGGGGCCTAGTGTCGGATACATCGTCGAGCATCACGATCAAGATGGAGGGTGAAATTTTGGGTTCACAAGTAAGTGAGGATGTCACCATACCAAGGATCATATGTGGTAATGGCAAACAACTGTTCATTGGGAAAATAATCATTAACTCAAGGATCCTGCGTACCGGTAGGTAATTCCGAAATGAGTTCAGCGAGGGCTAAACCTTTCTTACTTTTGGATGTGACAAATTCAAGATCAAATTCCTGGAGGATAATGATCCAATGAGCATACTTCCCATTGATGATTCGACGACTCAATAGGAAGGCCATGGAGTTTGAATTAGTCACGACCTTGGTGGAATGCATGAGGATGTAATGACGAAGTTTTGTGATCGAGAACATGACAGCCAGTGCTAATTTCTCTTTATGTGAGTAGGATACAAGAGGGCCTACAAAGCTCTTATTGACATAATAGATAACATGCTCGATTCCATTGTCATCTTCCTAAATAAGGACTCCAGCGACCGAATAGGTGGAAGCGAAGATGTACAGGATGAAGTCCCTATCAAAGTCAGGAGGACAGATTAAGGGAGCGGATGTGAGAACATGTTTCAATGCATCAAAAGACTCTTGAGCATAGGAATCCCACACAAATGGAATGTTAGATCAGAGGAGTCTAAGGAACCCATGCGCGGTGGTGGCATAGTCAGGTATGAACGGACGAAGGAAAATAGCTTTGCCTTGGAGGCTTTGTAACTCGCGTAAGGTACGAGGAATAGGAAGCTCAAGGATGGATTAAAATTTCAATGGGTCAAGTGTTATACCATCTCTAGACATATTGAAGCCTAGAAGACGGTTGAAAGGAACACAAAATACACACTTCAGTGGGTTGAGACAGATATTATACTTCAGACATCGGAGAAAGACGGTACACAGATCGTGGAGGTGCTGCACTTGATGTTTAAAACATACCATGAGGTCGTCTAAATAAGCAATAATAATATGAGCCAGGTCATGGAAACAGTAAGACATGGCCCTCTGAAAAGTGGCTCCGGTGTTTTTAAGGCCGAACAGCATGAACCGATAGGCGAAGGTTCCCCACAGACTAATAAACGCAGTCTTAAGCTGATTAGCATGACGGATAACAATTTAGTTGTAGCTAAAGAAACCATCCATGAAGGATAGAACCTCGTGCCCCGCACACTCATCAATGATTTGGTCAATGAATTGTGTGGGGAAGTTGTCTTTGGGACAGGCTTTGTTCAAGTCGCGAAATTCGGTGCAGACACAGATGGTTCCTTATTTCTTGAGAACGAGAACCGGGTTGGACACCCAAGTGGTGTATTCGATAGGATAGATAAAACCAACCTACTTGAGCTTATCGAATTCATATTTTACAACCTCTTGTCTGGAAGGATTAATGGGTATCAACTTTTGACAGACAGGATTGGCATTCGAGCCATGTATTGATATGGTCTTTGACAATGGCGAGATCAAGTCCAGGAATTTTTGAATAGGACTAGGCAAAAATATCATGGAATTCTTTGAATAGCTTGGTGTATGCCTGAATTTCTTCTACCCCTGGTTTGTCAGAAATGTCAATTTTAATGGTAGGAGAGATATTGGCCATATTTCCTTCTTCGAAGGCATCTGGTGCAGGGATGGGATTTATAAACCAATCAACTTCATCAGGAATGAAGTCTTTAGTTTCCAAAACATATTGGTCATGGGACTGCTGTGGGAGGAAGTACGCACGGTGGTGCATATCATCCCACAGAAAGTCAGGGTCGGTTATGGCTTCCATAATGTCTTCATCGGAATGGAAGATGCGTTGACTGGAGGAAGAGAGACCACCTGATGCAGTAGAGCTACTTGTGACATCATCATGTGAAGAAAGGCTCACATGTGCAATGTCATGGGGGATGACAAAAGAGTAAGCAGATAAAGTATCTATCGATGTTGAGCCCAGGGTGATCGCTGAGGGGAGGTCGAGTGAAACATCAGGGGAAGTCTCCAGGGGGGGCTTCCACCTAGGGTCTCATGGATGATGATAGGTAGAAAATGGTGGCCAAAGGCTCCATGATTTTGACATCAGGAGGGGGAATGTCAATGGGAGTGGGCAGGTCCTCTGGTTCTACCGAAGAAGAACTCGCAAACAAGGGGGAAGTAAACTTGTTATGCTTGGCCTTGAATTGGCGAAATGATTCCAAAGAGGAATGATACTCCTCAAGGTGGGAGAAAAGGTGAGTGTAGTGGCCATGGAAATCACACAAATCACAAGGGTGATTTATGCGCAAGTTTTTAAGTTTCAGGATTGAATCAGGTATAGTGACATAGACCTCAAGGATATCAGATTCCGGAAATGTCTCATTGACCATGCGCTTGAGGTGAGGCAATTCTGGATAGGTATGGGTGGCATGACTGACAGCATCACACAAATCACACTGGATAGTACGCTTTGGCGGCTGAGGAGGGGCAAGGTTTGTCAGTGTAGCCTTGTCTTTAGTAGCCTTCTTGCTGGCGTTTCCCCGTTACCCAAAGCTGTCGCAACTGGAGGAGATTCCTATTGAGGTGGCTGAGTCACAGCAGCAACATGAGAGGTCATAGGGACCGGTTGAACTAGGGTCAAAGCAAGATAAGGTTTGGGTTGACCAGGAGGGGTAGTCGTTGGGGGATCAAGGTACCAGATAGGAATCCCCAGGGTCAGATTAGGAAGAGAGAGGGTAGCCATGAGAGGTACCATGTACACTCCAAGAGGGGGAGCTAGGAACAGTATCTACCCGGAGGGGTAATAGCTAGGAAGGATGGCTCCAAGATGGTTAAGGCCTGGAGGAACCATTCCAAGAGGATAAAGAGGCTCATGGATACTTGCTATAGGTGAAGGGCCAAGAGGAGGGGGTCCAAAAGGCTGAATTGAAGGGCTAGGAGTAGGCTACAGAGGGCGAGGCTGCTGACTAGCCAAAGCGGGCCACTTGAGGGCAGCCCAAGATGATTGCATCATGCAAACATTTGATGAGCTGGGATTAGAGATAGGAGGAGGAATACCAGGAAAAGTACTAAACAAAGAGGAGTCTTTGTAGACTCCGAGTGAGACACTAGTGAAAGGATCGACAGTTTGCTTATTGGCCACCGAAGAGATGATGGACTCAGGGGAGGTCTGAGACTTCAGTTCGTAACATGTCAACTGGTCAATGGTGACTATATTTCCATTATGAGGGAAGGAAATCTTGCGGTGGACCACAGATGGGACAAAAGACATTGCATAGGTGTATCTACGACCCAATAGAATGTTGTAATCTAAGGGGGCATCAATGACTTCTACGTCAATGCAAACAGTCTTGCCCACAAGAGTAATAGGAAAATTGCGTAATAGGCTAATGGGTTGGGAGGCGTGGCCATCCCACACTCAGAGAGTGATCGTGGAAGGAGCCAACTCAGGTGATCCGAGTTGCTTCCAAACCGAAACGGACATCACACAGGTGGATGCCCCCTCATTAATGATACACCATGAAATGGTGCGTTTTCGGATTTTGACTAGGATTTGGAAGGCGACGGAAGTAGGAAGAGGAGGATGTTCTGACCGGTCAGCATCGAAGATGATCAAGCAATCATCTGAAGGGTCTACAGTTCCCATGGCAGATAGTAGAGCTTTTCATTGTGAAGGGCATGATTGGAGGAGTTCCAGCATTGAAATGGCAACAGGAGATTGCGCCAAATCATCTACTATACTGTACGAATGGGCACCTTTGCCATAAGCAACATTTCAATGTAATAGTCCCTTAGGGATCTTGGTATGAACCTTTGCCTTAGGCTGAGGGATCTGCAAAGGACCATTGGTTGTTGAAAGAGGCTTTGTAGAACCTGAAGAAAGGATCTCGGGGACAGACGTAGTGGGAGGCCTGTTGTACTAACGGGAATGAGTCTGAAGGTTGCGGTTAATGATTATAGGTTGGTCAGAGTTCATCATGAGGATCTGGTAATCGGAGGTACTAGGTGGAGGAGGTTGAGTGGCCGCCTGACCTTCAGGTGGTTGGGTAGCCACAAATCCTTGTTGAGGGAAAGGATTAGTAAACAGACCTGGTTGACTAGGCACAAGACTGGGAGGGACAGAAGGGGAGGCTTGCTGTCCTCGCAATACTACATGAGACTCCCACATCTACCGCATATGTGGTAGAAGAGGACAATCATGTGTGTAATGACCAAAAAAAACATAACATGAAAAGGCTTATTCGTGCAAATAGGTCTATCTTGCTTGGGCTGAGTGCCCTGTTGCTGGTTAGCAGTGTTAGGAGCATTAATTTGAGGATTAGGTCCAGGATTACCAGGGGAAAATTGATTTTCATTTATTTTCCTCTTCTTCTTGGAAGGAGGAGGATTAATTGCGCCCTGTTGTGCATACATCTACCCCTCCAGGTGTGGTGGCTATTGTTGCGGGGGTTGAGAAGGAAAGGGATGCAGAGGTGCTAATGCTGGAGGAGCTAGAGCGCTAGGCTGCTTATATGGATAATAATGAGGTTGGGTAACAGTGTGGTAAACAGGAGGTTGGGAAAAAGGAGGAGGCATGCCATATCTCGGATACATGCTACCGGGAGGGGGAAAAGTGCAAGAGGTGCTGGCCCCTCCCTAAGGAAAACCATATCCCATGGGAGGCTGAGCGTATATATGAGAGAGAGCTCCAATGATACTGTCAACAGCATGAGATTCCCCTGCTGCATTGGAACCACTCGGTCTAGGAAGATCAGGTAGAACGGTATAAACATAACCCGACTGAGCATAGATCAGGTCATATTTTAATGCAATTTGGAGAGCAACGTCTTCGGTTTGAGGGAAATGCAATGCGACATCTTTGCTGATAGCAGGCAAGAGAGATCTAAGGAACCAATCCATGTAGACACAGTCTTCAAAGCTAGGGGCTCGACATAGGCTCTTTCTTCTCTACCATTCCTGGACATGATCGGATTGGCGGGTCGCATACGATTGACGTAAAGAAGTCAAAAGTTTAGTACTAGAGTCATATCGAAGGGGAAGCAGGAAATAAAGTAGAAAAGCCTAGGAAAGAGTTGCAAAAGTGGTATGAGAGGATGAGGCCTGATCAACATACCACTTAGAAGCTTCGCTAGTAAGCGTATGTTGGAACAACCGAAGACGGACAGAGTCATCGGTAACGGAGTTAGATGAACACCATATGTGAAAAGATCTAAGGAACTAGTCCATGTAGACACGATCTTCTTTCTTGATAGTAAGGCAGAGATCTAAGGAACTAATCCTTAGACACGATCTTCGAAGCTAGGGGCTCGACATAGGCTATGTCTTCATATGTCTTCTCTACCATTCTTGGACATGATCGGATAGGCGGGTTGCGGACGATTGACTAAGGGGATGAAAGTTTGGTACGATTAATATTAGCAGAAGGGGAGCGAGGAAATCAAGTAGAAAAGCCTGGAAAGCCAATGCAAAAGTGGCATGAGAGGATGAGGCTTGATCAACATTCGCAAAACCGCTAGTAAGCATATGTTGGAACAAGCGAAGATGGACGAGAGTCATCGGTAATGGAGTTAGATGAACACCATACATACGGAAAGATCGAACATGGTTAGTAGGATCTTCTCCAGCAAGACCTTGAAACTTGGGAATGTCGGAAGGGAGCTTGGTTGGCATAGCAGGCCAACCAACATCATGGCATATAGGGTCATTTATCAACTAGTTAAAATCGGGAAGACTGAGGCCTGCCATTTAGGGGAGCAAGGGAGCAGCCGGGGTAGTTATTGTTGCGGTCCCACTAGTGGTATTCCTAGCATTAGGGCCGGGGCTACCACTAGTGTTAGGTCCTGAACTAGACATAGTAAAGGTGACATGGGGAGAACCGGGGGTAGAACCAGAAGGAGAACCCAATGAACCAGAAGAAGAGTCGAATTGTAGACTCGGTGGAGGACTAACTCGAATTCTACGTCGAAGAGTAAGTCTTCCTACCAGAAACTGAGGATGAAGGCCAAGAAGTCTCTGGGATAAACGCCTTGGTGGCGTAATGATGACGACACAAACACAACACAAAGGGAAGAGAGACCAACAAGGGTAAGGAGGTGCAGGATCAACTGATTACAATATCGAAACAAGGGCAAAGAGGTGCAGGATCATTTTATTTCAATGTTTTAAAGTATTTGCTTGGCGGTGGCAACCAAGCTCTTCTTTGCTTAGGGTGTGTGTGTAAAGTGTGTAAATTTTAATTTTTAAACCCAGACATTTGTAGAGAAAAATAAAAAGTGTGTTGTATAACTGTAAATAAACCTGCAAATAATAGTATATGAAACTAAAATAATAGAAAATAAGCAGCTAATTATGAAATAATCTAAACCCAAGGAGGCAGGCCTCTCAACAACTAGTATGTAGTTGGGAAAAACATCTATTCAAAACACACCAAAATAGCCAATAGATCTAAAGTCGGGAGAGACAATGATCTACAGGTCACATCTACTGGAAATAGGTGCAGAAAACAGAAAACAATTGGAGAAAGATTTTTGTAAATGAGGTGGTGAAAGGTTATATCCTGAAGGGAAGTGGAGGGAACCCTAGAGGAAAACCCAAAAAAAAATAAAGGAGGTGTTTTGGATGGATACATAACCAATCTGAAGTGGATTTGAAGGTAAGGTATTAGATCTGAAAAAATGGTTGAACACACTGAAATTTCAGACAACCTACAGTAGCTAAAACTCTTCCACAAAAGGTGGAGGGTACTGAAGCCCTAGGGAGCTAGGTTCCCAATTTTTTGAGTAAAACAAAACAAGTACAGGTCCAAAATGGGTGGAGATGGAGGTTAGACAACCCTGAACAGAGGCCCATACAAACCCATAAAACTTTTAGAAGAACTCTCGCAAAAAGTCCAGTCGCAGTTTCTGACCTAATTTCTGCAGAGGTTCAGGTCACAAGTTTTGGCCCAAAAAATGTGACCTGCACTTCTGGCACTCTCAGGAGCAGGTTTCAGAAGAATGTGTCATCTCAGCTGTGGCTAATGCTGATCACCTGCGCATTAGGTCCGAAAACACATGGAAGTTAGAATTTTAAATGTTTTACGATTTTATATGTTAAAAACAACATCAAGAAAATAAAAAAAAAGAAGCTGAAGAGAAATCCTATGGTTTTAAGCAGCTGGATATGCAAGGGTATGAAAAACGATAGCATTCGTAATCGTAAACCCGTGTGGAGTCACCAGTTGTTAGTACGAATCTTAATCACAAGCGTACGAAAAAAGACCACTTTAGTTGTGCATAACAAACAAACCTAACAACAAATATGGCTGTCAATATCTTTAGATATGCAATTAGGTGACCAAGATAAATGCTGAAAAAATCTAGATCTATTCATTAAATGACATTAAGCAGTAAATAAAAACAAGATTTGCTCCATGCATCCAATAGACAAGACAAGAATATGTTTAAAGAATTTTGTATTTAGGGCACCTGGGAGGAGAACATAGAAGGATGTTACCAGTCCTCCTCAATGGGATGGGTTCTTGTAAGTCCTTAGCGCTTCAGATCTAAAATCCCTCTCTTGATGGTGTAGAAAACCCAGACAAAAAATGGAACTCAAAGGGAGCTCACAAGAAAAATGGTAGAAAAATATGACAATGATGGTGGATCAAAGTCAAACCAAAAGTATAGATCCAGAGTGATCTTTAGGCAACAAAAGGTAGTGAGTGAATGGAAAAACCCTTCTATTTATAACAAAATATTGAGTTAGTCTAGATATTGGTGCATAATTAAAATATTATTAACCGAATCAAGATCCAACTTTTATGGAATATTTTATTTGTTGGGAATCACGATTGCCGTTGAACCAAACCCACGAGGTGTTAGTCAACGATCGCATGTGAGGAGATAAGGATCACGAGAGGCGGTTGATCCATGTCAGGGAAACACACGGGGGTGTTGGTTTATCCAATGTCCAACAATCTCCCCAGCCTTGGTAGGGTGTGTGTCATGACTCGTGACTACGCTCATACCAATTGTTGAACCCTTAGTTAGTGAGAGGGGTGTATCAGGTTTAACATACATGGACTTTTAAAACTTATTTACACCTTCACTTCATGATCAACTTAATATGTGAGCAATCTTTATTAGTGAGCAGCAAGTATCAAACAGATTTGTTAATGTAACAACAGTCTTAATATGTGAGCAATAAGTATTAAGCAGATTAGATAAATCACATCAACACATGCACAAAGACACCAGATATAAGTGGAAACCCATAAAGGGAGAAAACAACATATTATTATTGTTGTGATGCAAAGGCAAGCTCCAACTCCCTCTCTGCTGAGCATACCAGACACCAACACGGAGGGCTCTACCTCCAGTTACGCAAGCTACAACCTTGCAAGGCACCAAACCAATCAATTCTGCCAGGCACCAACCTACGGAGGCTCCAGCGTCGATGGCTGGCGAAGTAAGCTATCAAGTGCCAGCCAGTAGGGAGCTCCAACTCCCTCAATTTATCAAAGCTGAATTTTTCTTTAATTTACCTCATATATCGACTCACAGTATATCAGCTTCTCTTTCTATTCTTCTTCTCTTAATCTTCTCGCACTCACACTTCTGTCTCCCTTCCTTCTCTATGTTACTCTCTCTAACCTCTTTTTGCTCTATCAAATTGATATTATATATAGAGATCCTCACATGAATGTTTTTATTTCACAAGGAATTTGGAGTGAACAGTCATGACTCTTTGGCTTCTATCTTCTTATTCCTTTATCCAACTCAATTTTAAAATTATAACAATATGTACAATTTTCCATGCTACAGTGGGATTTTCTTTTCCTTAGGATACTTGCCTTTGCATCGCAAACAATATAAAAAAAATAAAACATTTACAATTTCAGTTACAGTATATAAACTTCACTCAATCCTTGGCTTGCTGGTTTTTTCCTTTCTGTAGCAGTCAGGCAGCTGTCTTGCATACTTTGTTCACTGTTTTTTGCATATTTTCCCGTTTTCTGAACTTTGGCTTTACTGGATTTGTCTTTTCTGCTGCGATTGAGTGACTGCTCTGTATATTTCTGTTCATCATGCCTGTTCACTGTAATTTTGTGCACCTGTTGCATATATAACTGATTTTTAATATAACAGCTGATTTTAAATCTGGGCAATCTCACAACACCTCTTTATTCTACGCTGGCAAATTAAACACTTAAATCTGAGAGTGTTAATATCTCAAATCTCTGAGATTTGAGATCTTAATTCCAAAGTTAGTATATGTATGTAACATCTCATTTTCACTTCTTTTCCATGGGGGCTCTACTATCAACCAATGGTCATTGTCACGCTCATTCACGTCCTTGATATGAACCAATCATACCATATAGACCTTCCCTACTAACCAAATGTTACTCCACCACGAGTATATATGACTTCTTCATGCGTACAGTAACATATCAATATATATATATATAATTCCTTGAACTATATCCAAACCTTCAGATATATTAAACCATTCCTTTTAAATTCTGCGGGGGTTGATGACTAACCTTTGAAACAATATATGAGGCCTCCGGAATTACAGACTTTGGAATGACATTCTCAACCTTGCGCCCATGTAATATAATTGCACCATATTACAATCTCTCGGCCACATAACTCAATAGTCCATCTTCTCATGACTCCATGCAACTAACACTAGGTGTGTGTGGGTTAAGTCACCCTTTCGCTGGTTATTAAGCCCAAGGTATTAACTGGCCCGAAGCATCCGTGTAACCCTCAACCACAGGCTTATGGCCTTACCACGAGGTGCCACCATAAACAGTTCAACCTTAATTAAACTCTTTTAATATTTTCCATCGGACCTTATGCTAAGGTCACAATACGTCGACTGACATTAATAAACCGAATTCATTACATATATCTCCACCCTGGCCCCACAATAAAATCGCGGAATGCGTACACCATACCGTTTATTAAACTTCGTGCAAATCCTGTGAGCGATCACCGTTAGATATTGAGCCTCCAGATCAATGGTATGTATCAATATCGCACCGATTCTTTGGTCGATAGTTAATGCGTGATGGCACGCAGTGGATGGCGGTTTTGCCATGTCGGTTGGGGACACGCGTCAAGCTTTCTATGGAATCGCTCCCAACTCTTCAAATACCGCTTGCCGATGATAGGTGGTGCGATGAAACCCAGTTCAGCTCATGTTGATTACTATTCCTTGAGCCCGGTTCCCTATCCGAGTTTTCTTCACTGCATGCCCATTAACGATTTTTGTAATTTCAGCTCCTTTATACGGTAGCCCTTGTTCCACGACACATTTCAACACAGTCCCATATGTATAACGCACGACTCCATTACTCTGTGCTTCCAAAGGTTCATTCATTTTCCATTGAATTTTATACAAAACTTCGACCTTGGTTTACAACATAAACCATTGCATGATCCACCTTTAATATTGGGTCCCACTCTAATTTCCTTTGATTGTTTAACTGGTCCATAGCGTTAATACCTTTGTAAAAGTTTCGGAAATACATCGAATTACACTATAAAGTACTGAATTACACCTTTGGAAGTGGAACATTATAATAAAGCACTTGCATTGCATCGAATCGCATCTGCTCTGCCTATTCCTTTTGTGTTTCACCGATTGCGATATGTGATCACACCGCATCACATCGCATCAAAAACTTATCGCACCGCATCACATCGCATCTTCATTACATCACATCGTATCGCATTTTCATTACATCGCATCACATCGCATTGGACTCTGCTGCCTCTGCTTCATCTGCTGCTTCTGATTTATCTGTTGCCTTTGTTTGTTATCTGCCTTGTTGCCTTTGTTTATGATCTGTATGTGCCTTTGTTGCTTGTTTCATTTCTAATGCGTGTATATCTCTTTTCGATTTGCTGCTCTCTTTACTGCCTCTGCTACTTGTCTTATGCTCTTTCTACTGCCTCTGCTACTTCTTTGACTGATGCTTCTCCTTACTTATCTTTTTGCTGTCTCTGCTACCTCTCCTTTTTCTTCCTCTGCTCCTTGGCTGATGTTTCAGGTGCTCCTCCTTTGTCATCTACTTGCCATCAATGACCACATTTCCAACATTTCCAGCATCCTGGAGAAGTCTCCTCAACCAAACTGCCTCACATGTTGTTGCACACATGGCTTGATACTCAGCTTCTGCTGCGAATTTTGTTGCACACATGACTTGATACTCAAATCCTACTGAAGACAAGGATATTGTGTTCTTCTTCTTGCTGCTCCATGCAATAACCCCAGACCCAATGCTAAATGCATAACTTGTTATGGATCGCCTTCCATCTAGATTTCCAACCCAATCGAAGTCTGAAAAACTAGTCAATATAACATCAAACAAATCAGTATATATAATACCAAAGTCTAAGGTTCCTTGAAGATATCTTAAGACACCTTTTGCTGCAACCCAATGACTCTCAAGAGGCTTTGACATGAATTAGCTCAATACACTGACTGCATAAAGCCAGATCTGTCCTAGTTGTAGTCAAGTAAATTAGACTCCAAATTAGTTGTCTATACAATGTTGCATCTGGCTCCTTAGAACCATCATCATTCTGAAGTTTGGTATTATGCTTTAAAGGCACTACCACAGCTTTGCACTGATCCATCCTGAACTTTTTCAGTAAACTCCTCACATACTTACCCTGTGAAAAAAAATTATGGCTTGAATCTCTCCAGACTTCAAGACCCAAACAATAACGTAGCTCTCCAAGGTCTTTCATCTCAAAAACCTATAACATCTGCTCTTTGATTTCTTTAATGAGTTCATCATCATTTCTTGTGATGATAAGATCATCTACATATAAAGAAATAAAAACAATTCACCCCTATTTATCAAAGATGGTATACAGATTAGGATCATTCTTGCTTCTTTTATAATTGTGTTGCAGGAAAAATGAATCAATTTTATCATACCATGACTCGGGTGCCTGTTTTAGTCCATACAATGATTTCTTCAATCTACAAGATAAATGTTCTTTCCCCTATTTAACAAACCCTTGAGGTTGCTCTAAATACACTTCTTCTTTCAACTCCCCATTTAAAAATGCAGATTTCACATCTAGCTAGGGTATCATCCAATGATGTTTGGTAGCTAAATAAATTAACATTCTAGTTTTATTTAGTTTAGCTACAGGGGCGAAGGTTTCCTCATAGTCTATACCTTCTTTCTACGAGTAACCCTTTGTAACTAGCCTAGCTTTATATTTATCTATACTCCCATCTGCTTTAAATTTAGGCTTGTATAGCCATTTGCAACCTATGGTTTTTTTCCTTCAGATAATTCAACTAAATCCCAAGTTTTGTTTTTAAGTATTGATTCATATTCATCTTACATAGCTACCCTCCATTCACTATATTGACTGGTTTCTTTATAACTAGAGGGTTCAAAAACATTTAACAACTAGTTATAAAAGCATTTTCCCTATATCTTGCTTGCAATTGAGTTTTCCTACCTAATATCTTGAGTGGTGAAGTGGCTTCAAACCTATTCTGATCATCCCTTTGCAGACTTGGCTTGGCTGCTGCATCTGTACCATCTGCTTCTTCCTTTTTCTGCTGTTGTTGCTCATGGTTATCCCTGTTTCATCAATCCCTTCTTCCATCAACAAAGGAATGTCCCATTCTTCATTGTTGTTATTATAGTTTCCACCATGAACCTGCTCATGGAAAACTACATATATACTTGCAAAGACATTATGAGTAGATAGATCAAACAATTTATAAGCTTTAAACTTAGTACAATACCCAAAAAAGCTACATTTAACGGCCTTTGAATCCAGTTTCTTCCTATCCTCCTTTGTAATTTGAGAAAAATCTTTGGAGACAAAAACTCTTAAATGTTTAACTGCAGGCTTAAAACCTAATAAACCTTCAAATGGAGTTTTAAACTCAAGAATTTTTGTTGGACTCTTGTTCTTCAAATATACTGCAATATTTATTTATAATGATTTGACCAATTTTGAGACTTTTCTTTTTGTACAGAGACCTTTTAGACTATGATAGTTGGTGAATTCATAGGCTAAACTTCTAAACATACACCCAGAATAAATAGTTAGACAAACACACTTTGATTACCTATATTATAAGACCCTAACAGTTACTACCCAACAAAATTTATCCAAGTTCTTTTGCTTGAGAAAGAAATTTACTTACGCATTTCACATCTCAATTTATTAGTTCCAACATAATTTCTGACCTGATTGGAGGTGCAAAACTGTCGAAAAAAACAAAATCACAATATAATAAATTGAATTTATTATTTTTGTTACTTTTATCTTTTTTACTTTATTAATTAAGCCAATATTTAAATGTTTACACTCAAGGCCCACAACATCTCTCATATACTTAGTTTTATATTACTTTTAACCTTTTATTATTTTTTAATTGAGTCGATATATAAATTTGTTAAATGTTAAACATTACGGCTACACAACTACCCTTATACTCGACATTCAACATTCAAGTGCAACAAGTATACAAGTAAACACTTATCTTATTATTTTTGAATGACTAGTAATTGAGGAAGGGACATGAGCTCCCAACCCAACCTTATATTGTCAATGGACGGAAGAAAATGCCGGATTGGGAGCGACTTTGGTCGAATCTTGTGCAGAAGGAGATATCATCAAATTAGAATGAAGATTGAAGATATTCTGAAAACAACATTTCGAACTCATGAGGGTCACACTACAATATTTCTTGTAGCTAGCGACCCTTGACATGAGTTCAAAGTTTGAGGAGGAAATGTGCTCATGAGTTATCTACCAACAACTAGTCAATAGAAGGTAAGAATCAAAGTCCATTTCTTTGGTCATTTCTCAACAAAGTCCATTTCTCCGGTCATTTCTCAACACCTCCTATTTGTAACACCAAAGGGACTTTCATCTTGGTAAAACAACATCCACAAGGGTTCAATGATCCAGGTGGATATTGGTGGCCAACCACCTATTCCATTTGGACCCCCACCATTGGTTATTTTAGTTTTTCAGTTTCAGCATAGCTTACTATTTTTAGCAGTTTTGTGGGTCCTAAAATTCCACAGTTGTTTTGAGGCCCTAAACAACGTTTTTTGGGAAAACTGGGAGCAACATGGAAGTTCCTTCGATGTTGCGCACGTCAAAACCTAGAGTCCTTGGATAGATCTTTCTAACAAGCTATTGAGAGAGTCAAACGGAGATCATATGCCAAAGCTACGTCCCCGAGAATTTGATGTTCCAATTTACCCAAACGTGGCCCATAGTTTTTGCGCTTCATCTCCTAGGGTTAGGTTTTTGGATGTTTTGGGTTTTCCATTATTTCACAATAATAAATAGGCCTTCGACCCTCATTGTAACATAGTTTAGAGGCTTGTAGCTACCACATCTCTTCTTAGAGATAAGCTACCAACGCCCTAGCTAGTTTATTTTCATTATGTGTGTAAGCATATTTCTATTATTTGATATTAATAAAATGAAGTTTTATTTCTGTTGCATCTATGTGTTTATCTTTATTTCCTTATATTATTACGTTCTTGCATAAATCCATATCATTCAACCAAAGTAGAGAGAGTTCTAGCTTAGTTCTTGGAGAAGGATTGTGCATGTATAGTGGGAGCTTTATCAGTTGGACTAGTTATTGTAGGAGCAAGCGTCCAATTTTACAGGTAGTTTATCAGCAAGTGCTAGCACCAGTGTTATCATCCCCAAGACTACACTTGGTGGTTTATTAGTCCTAGCTAGTACCTAGGGTCTCAACTTGACTAGTAGTTTGTCAACCCAAGAAATTCCTAGTGGTTTATCAACCCCAAGGAAGCCACTACTCAAGTGGTTATCGGTGAGAAAGCCCTTATGGGTTAATTATCCCAACAACCATATGATTATCACAACTCCACCGAAATTTATGCAGCGCACAACACACGCACATACATAGGCCTCAATAGAACACTGAGAGTCCATCCCACACAAGAAAAAAAGATCTTAGGTACAGTCAAATCTTCCAAGTAGATCCGAAACCACTACCAAATTCGATTATGTGTTCTCTTTCTCTCCCATGCTCATTCATCTAGGAATTTTGCATGAATCAAGAACTCCCCTTCAAAAATCATCACGTCGAGACTTCTCTCCTCAACTTTCTCTTGAGTGTTGACCTTGTCAACACAATCCATGAGAAAAAGTCTACAAACTCGTCCTCCACTCAGAAGACCCATTCTCTCCATTAAATGTCTGCACAATAGTGTCATTAAACCAATAGGGATATAGGTGAAGAAATAAATGCAATGGCTTGGGTTTAAAAGCAACTCCTCATCAAGCCTTTGAATCCATGTTCTTTTCCTCACCTAGTTCATAATAATATTTACAAGAGGGATTGGAAAAAGGGATTTTATGATTGATCCTTACAAGGTTAATATTTATGATCCAAATTGACAATTTACTCTATTAAAATTTGTTAGTCTCATTTAAATTTAAAATTTAAAAGAATTTTATTTCAACTATTAACCATAATATATATATATATATATATATATAATCTTC
>JAXQQM020085891.1:0-29467 GCA_034641835.2 Pinus albicaulis
CTAGAATTTAACTAGATTGTAGATTCGTATAATATTTGATTGTAGATTCTTAAAATATTTGGAAATATTATATATTTAGAAATATCAAAACTTACATGGTTTTGCTCCACATAAACTCACTCAAGGTGTTCTTGCAGATAAATGGGTCATCATCATCAGAACATATCGTGCAGCAATTGAAATACATGGCCAAAATACACGAGCCATATTCATTCTGTAAAGCAAGGTGAGTTGTTAGCAAGAAGAGCGAAAATTTCATGCCGAAAATTATTATTATTATTATCCGTCAATTTCTGCGGATACATGGATAAACAATTTTTTTTTTAAATTGTGCAGATTTGATATCTCAAATTCTGAAAAGTTGTCCCAGGAGGTCTCTCCGGAGGAACGAGAGAGTTTCGGATTTGATGTTAGGGATATCGAGTGGAGATATTACATTGGAAATATTCATATTCCTGGACTCAGGCAACATGTCTGGAAAGGACGCGGTACAGGAAAACAAATTATAAATATCTAGTTTTTCTTCATACTTTCAGTTTCTGATCCTCTATCAGCCTGCATTAATTAATTGCAGTATCATATTAGAAATTTCTGGTGTTCAAAATCATACACAGCATTGCATTAATATAAAAATTCTTTCAGATTCCACGGATATTTGTGTTTAAAATCTGACGCAATTTCTTTCACAATTCCGAGAAAAATTGTGTTGTTCAGAATCTGACACAACGTTGTGTTCAAATTAAATTTCTTTCACAATTCCGAGAAAAATTGTGTTATTCAGATTCTGACACAACGCTGTGTTATGTTAAAATTTATTTTCAGAATTCTGTGGAGCATGACATTTACATTTTATGTTTTTAAATAGCGGTTGACTATAGAAGTCGTGATAATATGCGATTTGATAGTCGGGAGTTGTTATCATTAAAGAGGTTTGACTTTTGATAACTAAATTTCATTCGACATGTCATATTTTTAAAATTTTATATTTAGAATTAATAAAATATGGTTTAAAAATTTTTAATAAAATAATGCTAATAATTAGTTATGGACGATTATGAGTCCATGGGAGTGTAATATGAAGTATTGGGTAAATCTTAAGGTTCAAATCCCTCGTCAAACTATTTTTATTTTATTTTTTGATTATTGGTAAATTAAATACAGGATCAGTGTATGAGACTTGAGACCCACATGAATGCGGTAATTTGATATTATTAAATAAATATTATATATAAAAAATTCTATTTAAAATTAATTAATAATATCTATTTTATAATTATTAATAAATTTGATATTATTATTATTATTTTTTATATAAATTTGGGAGAGATTATATCATTATCATGTCCAATATATCATCCCATGATAATTGAAGTAATGATTTCACATTAAAGAGTGCCTTAGGATAGTACTCATCACCATTTATTCAAGACTTGGTGGAATATAATTTGACATTATTCTTATCAGCTTTGAAGTGAAACCGGAGTGTGGTCTACTCCCAAGGCTCCCTTGGATCATAGAATCTATCAAATTTATGATACTAAGAAAGTGGAAGATGAAAAACACTTCGTTTTACACTGCCCCACTCTAACTCACATCTACTCTCAATTCCCTATCATCAACCACACCTTCAATCTTCTTGACTTATTAGACTCTTACTCACATCATCGGCTCTCTATTCCCTATCATCAACCACACCTTCAATCTTCTTGACTTATTCAACTCTTACTCACATTATCTCCTCTCAAATCCCTGTCATCAACCACACCTTCAATCTTCTTGACTTATTAAGCCAACCCAACTATAGCAATCTTGAAGAGCTTCTTTTCCTTCTTCTTGATCATAGAGATTTTAAAGAATCAGAATTATACTCCTTTTCTTCATCACCATCACCATCACCTCATCATTTAAATGCTAAAATCTATATTTAAAATTATCAATATATCAGATAAAAATTATGTAGTTCCTAAATTATTCAATTAAAATCAATGTTATTGAGAAATATTTTCATGTTTGAAGTAAATACTTATAAAATATTTTTAATTATCATTGATATCAATATTATATATAAACATAAACAAAAAAAATATATAATAAATTAAATTTATCTATATATAAATTTTTATGTAAACATATAATAATTTTTTTTTTTTTTCTTAATTTTTTATTTAATAATTTTATAAAATGTGAAAATTAACAATTATATATATATATATATATATATATATATATATATATATATATACTTTTTTTTCTGTATATTTTTATAAAGTTTGAAAAATAAAATTTAATAGTTTTTTTTTAATGGTATGAGACGAAGCTTCTTAAACTCTTTTTAGTAAGGGGATTTAATCTCCTATCTCTTAGTTACTACATATTCACATTATTTCCATCACCAATTAAAAAACTCTTAAAAAAATATAGTTTTGTAAATTTATGTGGTAAAACAATAATTTTATCAAATTTAAAAGTTATATAACATTATTTATTTATTTATTTTATTTTTTAAATATCTATTGTAACATTCATCCATACAATAGTAGTTTTTTGTTTTCTACTACTATACGATTTAGTTCTTTTAATACCCTATATTAACCATGTTTAACACCTTTAGTATTACATGATGATAGCACATTTAATTACATAATAATATAATGGGTTAAACCCATAACTTTACCTTCACCTTAGCCTATACTATGGACAGAACTATATACAGGAGCACCATATAAAAGGTGACTTGTGCATTAATTCTATATCCTCTTAATACCACATACCAATCTTGGAATTAATCTTTCAATGTATTGTATGAAACTCGTAATAAAGTTCGGTGTTATGTTACGATTTGAATGGGGATTCATAATGATTAAATTTATGGTTTATCACTCGGCTCATAATTTATGGTTTGAGTACCAAACAGTACCACCTTACCTCCGCTAAGGATTTCTTGTAGTCCCTTGGATTTTCTTATGTTGACACATGTATTTCTGTTCACCGTTGGATTTCCCTCGCTCATCGACGGTTGTGATTCCAACCAGTTGGGTTAGGGTATTGACCTACCCCTCAAACCCTAACCTCTTCCCATTTGCGACTATGCAAGAGTCTCTCTAACTCTCCAAGCCTGTGGCTTAATGTGCCGCCTTCGTTCTTCGTTTGAGATCAGTGAAGGTAATAAAAAACGTTCACCCTACCCCCATTTTGTCACATATTTACGTTTTCGGTGGCATACTTTCGGTGGCATATTTTCCTTTCCTCGAAGAATACATTCAAAACTTTGTATATAGAAAATAAACTATCATACAGTGAATGAATTTAAATAAATGTTTCTCTGCCATATACAATCATTTGATTTTATTCAACGAACATAATGCACAATTAAAGACCTATTGTAATTAATTTCACAGTTACAGAGACAATCATTTTATCCAACAAGATTTCACATCAAGCCACTTTTCTCTTTCTTAACACCAAGTTAAGCTACTTATCTCACTTTAGCAAGCTGATGATAGCTTCCCAACCTTGAGAGAGAAAATTACGTCCTCAACTCCCCCCATCCTCTGCAAGATAGTAGGACTTAAATAGAATTATTACTGGAGTAGACCTCAAGACCCTATGTCCAGTCTTCTCCTCTAGATTTAGGTTGCAGAGTTCCATTGGCTCTAACCAGATCTCGATTACTCTCACCCTCAAACCTTCTGGCTCTTCTCTTACTTTAAAGAACCCCTTTTCCTCACTGGGATTTCCTATTTATCCTCAAAGGAAAAGGTAACTGTCTTTAACTACTTCTTCCTAAATAATCTGGAATCTTGGAAATCTTTACCATTAGTTTTATGGAAACCATACCATAAAAATTTCTTTATTCAGAAAGAAATAAATCATGTTCATTATTGGATTAAATTTAGTTGTTAATCCTATTTAAAATTAAATGTTTTTTTCTTTTTTTAATATTATAAGGATTAATCCAGGTGTTACATATTCCCCCACTCGAGGTAAACACCATCCTCGGTGTTCTATTCCATGTCAAAAAATATTTCTAGGTATGCCTCACGTAAAAATCCTTTGTCTTCCCATGTAGCCTTCTCTGAGCCAAAGTGCTTCCATTGCACTTTAACTTGGGTGATGGCTCGCCTCTGGAGTGTTATTTCTCTCTACTCGAGAATATGTTGAGGTTCTACCAGAAATTCACCGTCCGGTTCGACCTGCAACCAACAAAGTATTAAATTGTTTAATATAATATTTACCTCCTTTAGAGGTCTACAAATCAATTTTATTCCTACCTGAATTATTTGCCAATGGATTACATCCTTTGGATCATGCACGTATCGTTTCAATATTGATAGATGAAACACATTGTGCACCCATGTGACTTGGTAATGCCAACCATAGGCTATCGATCCTACAATTCCAAGATTCGAAGGTCCACATTTAACTAGAGCTAACTTACACATGAAGTCCACTTGGGGTGCTTTTCTTGGGTCTAATTCTCACATACACATGATCACCCACTTCAAACTCCCGATATGTGCTCTTTTGGTCTGCATAAAGCTTATGACGGTTTTGGGCAGCATTTAGATTCTGTCAAATCTTCCTTACTTCTTGTTCCATTTCAGCCAACATTTCTGGACCAAGCATTAGTTTGGTTTCTGGACAACTCTAGTTAATGGGCATTCGACATTGTCTCCCGTATAAGGCCTCAAAGGGGCTCATCTTAAGGAATTCCTGATATCCATTATTGTATGCGAATTCTACTAGATATAAATATTCTTCCCACTTCGCGGGTTGTTGCATCATGTACATGCATGAAATGTCTTCTAAGATTTGATTCACCCACTCAATTTGTCCATCCATCTGTGGATGATATGTTGTGCTAAATTGGATCTGTGTGCCCAGACCGGTGAACAGTGTCTTCCAAAAGGCCGAGGTAAAATTTACATCGTGATCTGAGATGAGTGTTTTTGAAATACTGTTACACTGAAATTTGTCACCATGACATTTTAGTACTCCCTTAGAAGTCTACAACATCAAAGTTTCTAAAGTCAAGCCTTGAAATTAAGAGAAAAGCTCATAAAAGTCTTAAAAACACTTGTGCCGCACCTTTTGGCTATAAATCTTGCGGAGTCAAACACACTTTTTATTCATTAAGGGTGCAGACCCCTGTAAAAGGTCAAAAAAGGCGCAAGTAAAATCTAGAAGCTTAGTTTGATTCATTTTTGGAAGCTTCTAGAAACATTCCTGCGGTGGAAAGTCCGTTCTTTTCAAGTTCATGCATCCCATCCATTAAGGAGCTAACCCCTTGATGTAAGGAGCTAATCCCTTTGAAGGAGGATTCTATCCCTTCTTGTTTGGAACCATAACCTCGTCTCTTTCACTATAAAAAGAGGCATAGGGCAACCTCAAAGGGTTACAATGGAGGAGATCAAGCTTTAGTATTGTTGGAGGTGAAATGCTGTTGAAACTTAGACCCTTTTAGCTGAGATTTTATGTGGGAAAGATTACATGGCACCCGTATGTATCTCTATGGAAGAGTTCAAGGCTCACGTAGTAAAGTAAAGGCTTTCACCAAAAAAACGCTCGTTTAGGCCTCAAACGGCCCGGAAGTTCACAAAATTCCAAAACTGCTAAAATAGTAAGTTATGCCGAAACCGAAAACTGAAAGAGACAATGGTGGGGGCCAAGTGTGGAATAGGTGGGTGGCCACCAATATCCACCCGGATCAACAAGCATTGATAACGTAGTCGTGTGATTACCGAGTTCACGTCCAATGATTTGTGAAAATTAGGTTCTGAAAACCGAGTTATTCAACGGGTTGCGTGAAATCCACGGCAACGACTTCCAAGAATTCATGCTGAAAAGACTGGTCCCTATGGCTGGAGACATGACGAAACAAAATATTGGAATTGAAAAAGATATGGTCCATGTGCTGGCAAAGGAAGTGGACATTATCGTCAGCTCCGCAGCCACCACAACATTTGATGAAAGGTTTTGTATTTTACCCACAAGCATAAGCATATATTTAATTAGTATATATTTTTATTTTTTTTTAAATGGATTTGAGTCATGTTCATATAGGTTGAAATATATTTCAAATAATAAAAATTATTAATTTTAAGGCTATTATTTGGTGAAAGTGAGTTTTTTCAAAAAAATATATCCTTGTGCTTATATATTTTATTAGGTTCAAAAGGGTATTCCATAACCTAGGTGGTTGATGCTTGATTTTAATCCATCATATATTATTTAGGTAAGTTATATTATTAATGGATGGTATTATTTGGATATGTGGTATCTATAAAACAGATAATCTATAGTAAAATCATGATATTTTAACAAGGTATGTTTACAAATTATTTATAGGATTTTTTTGTTTTTAATAAAGTATGTTTACAAATTATTATTTGTAAGGTTTGTTTGTTTGTATTTGTAGTGGCTCCAATGAAAAGAGTATTCACCTGAAAAGATAGACATTCAATTTTCAAAGCTATAATGATAAATAGAGTGTAGAGTGTTCACTAAAAAAGACACATAATTAGAATCCTCCACAAAATTAAATTAAATTGAAAAATTCTCTCACCCCACACAAATTAAATTGAGAATTCTTCACCCCAATTTAGAAAGTTATCCTAAAATAAGAAATACGACAATTCAAGAGTTTTTATTCTCTGCTACGATATGATGAATATTGAAAACCAACACAAAAAAACAATTGCTCGCCTCCTCGAAGCCAAGCAATTGGGGAAATGTCATGAGAAATCCCAACTTTTCAAGACATCTCTTTATCAGTAACCCATCATTTCATTCTGCTTATAACGTTAGTAACTCATCGATCTCATCATCCATTGTGCGTACCTGTAATATGCTCCATTTCATTAAAAAAAGATATGTGAACGGCAAGCTACAAGGTCGATCACATGAGGAGAGCCTTTTTCGGGGCTGGCAATACTATAGTCTGGGAGAAATCACTTATAATGTTCCAACTCGATCGCAAGCTGAATTTATTTAGCAAAGAATGCTCGAAGATTTTGAGAATGAATTTTCAAATCTCCAAGACTGCAAGTTGAAGAAAGCGAAAGTCGCTCAAAGGATGAAAGATTTGGGAATGGAAAGGTAACATTATAAATATAAATATGGTTGGGATTCATTAGAATTAAATTAAATGGTTCAATTTAATTTATTAGAATTAAATTAAATGGTTCAATTTGAATGTTCAAGTTTACTATGTCTAGAGTGATGCATACTGTTGTTTTACGTGGCAAGATCATACGGATGGCGTGATACATATTGCCGAAGCAAGGCAATGGGCGATGATAATAGCTAATGGAGGGGAGATTTACCAAATAGGGTTATCGTTTGCCCCAATGTTATTGAAAGCACAAGCGCTAACCTTTTTCCTCGATGGATTGAAGGCCATCGGTAAGTGGTTTAATCATTTGTGGATTGAATGTTAATGCTATATATCACACCAGCTAATTAGTCTACTATTCATGAAATTGCACGATTGACCTACCATCACGCACCATGGGAAAGGCCTTCCATTTATCTTGCTGGTTGGGCGATCCTCGTGTACACCGTGATAGATCCTCGTCGTATCCATAACACTAACACAATGTGAGAAGTGTTGCGAATCCTTGAGATCCTCTTTTTTTCTATTAAATGTGTAATTGTTTCTTGAATTCAAATCACATACCCGCAGACATGGCTGTAAATGCAACTTTAGCAGCCATGGCAAAGCATGCAGGAAAGCCGGGCGTTAGGGTTTATCACGTTGCTTCTTCAGTGGGAAATCCATTACGATTAGGAGAAGTTTTTAAAATAGTATTTGAACATTTTAAATGTAATCCATACATTGATCACAACGGAAAGCCAATAATATTGCTGAAGGAAATGACGTGGATTAATACTATGGAGAACTACAGGCAGGCTTTGGACATAGCCTTTGATTGCCCTAGCTGGGTAAGTTGCAAAACTATTTTGTATTTACCTAGAATTTAACTAGATTGTAGATTCGTATAATATTTGATTGTAGATTCTTAAAATATTTGGAAATATTATATATTTAGAAATATCAAAACTTACATGGTTTTGCTCCACATAAACTCACTCAAGGTGTTCTTGCAGATAAATGGGTCATCATCATCAGAACATATCGTGCAGCAATTGAAATACATGGCCAAAATACACGAGGCATATTCATTCTGTAAAGCAAGGTGAGTTGTTAGCAAGAAGAGCGAAAATTTCATGCCGAAAATTATTATTATTATTATCCGTCAATTTCTGCGGATACATGGATAAACGCTTAAATTGTGCGCATTTGATATCTCAAATTCTCAAAGTTGTTCCAGGAGCTCTCTCCTAGAGGAACTGCAGAGAGTTTTCGGATTTGATGTTAGGGATATCGAAAGTGGAGAGATTACATTGAAATATCTATATCTCGACTCTCAAAATATTGTCCGAAAGGACGCTATATTGTGGAAAACAAATTATAAATATCTAGTTTTTCTTCATACTTTCAGTTTCTGATCCTCTATCAGCCTGCATTAATTAATTGCAGTATCATATTAGAAATTTCTGGGGTTCAAAATCATACACAACATTGCATTAATATAAAAATTCTTTCAGATTCCACGGATATTTGTGTTTAAAATCTGACGCAATTTCTTTCACAATTCCGAGAAAAATTGTGTTGTTCAACTGACACAACGCTGTGTTCAAATTATTTTTCTTTCACACCCGAGAAAGTTGTGTTATTCAGACTCGACACAACGTCATGTTATGTTAAAATTTATTTTTAATCTCGTGGAGCATGACATTTACATTTTATGTTGTTAAATAATGTTGACTATAGAAGTCGATAATGGCGATTTTATAGTCGGGAGTTGTTATCATTAAAGAGGTTTGACTTTGGATAACTAAATTTCATTCGAATATGTCATATTTTTAAAATTTTATATTTAGAATTAATAAAATATGGTTTAAAAAATTGTAATAAAATAATGCTAATAACTAGTTATGGACGATTATGAGTCCATGGGAGTGTAATATGAAGTATTGGGTAAATCTTAAGGTTCAAATCCCTCGTCAAACTATTTTTATTTTATTTTTTGATTATTGGTAAATTAAATACAGGATCAGTGTATGAGACTTGAGACCCACATGAATGCGGTAATTTGATATTATTAAATAAATATTATATATAAAAAATTCTATTTAAAATTAATTAATAATATCTATTTTATAATTATTAATAAATTTGATATTATTATTATTATTTATATAAATTTTGGGTGAGATTATATCATTATCATGTCCAATATATCATCCCATGATAATTGAAGTAATGATTTCACATTAAAGAGTGCCTTAAGATAGTACTCATCAACATTTATTCAAGACTTGGTGGAATATAATTTGACATTATTCTTATCAGCTTTGAAGTGAAACCGGAGTGTGGTCTACTCCCAAGGCTCCCTTGGATCATAGAATCTATCAAATTTATGATACTAAGAAAGTGGAAGATGAAAAACACTTCGTTTTACACTGCCCCACTCTAACTCACATCTACTCTCAATTCCCTATCATCAACCACACCTTCAATCTTCTTGACTTATTAGACTCTTACTCACATCATCGGCTCTCTAGTCCCTATCATCAACCACACCTTCAATCTTCTTGACTTATTCAACTCTTACTCACATTATCTCCTCTCAAATCCCTGTCATCAACCACACCTTCAATCTTCTTGACTTATTAAGCCAACCCAACTATAGCAATCTTGAAGAGCTTCTTTTCCTTCTTCTTGATCATAGAGATTTTAAAGAATCAGAATTATACTCCTTTTCTTCATCACCGTCACCATCACCTTCATCATTTAAATGTTAAAATCTATATTTAAAATTATCAATATATTGTATAAAAATTATGGTGTTCCTAAATTATTCAATTAAAAATCAATGTTATTGAGAAATATTTTTCATGTTTGAAGTAAATTATAAAATATTTTTAATTATCATTGATATCAATATTATATATAAACATAAACAAAAAATATATATAAATTAAATTTATCTATATATAAATTTTTATGTAAACATATAATAAATTTTTATTTTTTTCTTAATTTTTTATTTAATAATTTTATAAAATGTGAAAATTAAAAATTATATATATATATATATATATATATATATATATACTTTTTTTTCTGTATATTTTTATAAAGTTTGAAAAATAAAATTTAATAGTTTTTTTTTAATGGTATGAGACGAAGCTTCTTAAACTCTTTTTAATAAGGGGATTTAATCTCCTATCTCTTAGTTACTACATATTCACATTATTTCCATCACCAATTAAAAAACTCTTAAAAAAATATAGTTTTGTAAATTTATGTGGTAAAACAATAATTTTATCAAATTTAAAAGTTATATAACATTATTTATTTATTTATTTTATTTTTTAAATATCTATTGTAACATTCATCCATACAATAGTAGTTTTTTGTTTTCTACTACTATACAATTTAGTTCTCTTAATACCCTATATTAACCATGTTTAACACCTTAGTATTACATGATGATAATACATTTAAAAACATAATAATATAATGGGTTAAACCCATAACTTTTACCCTTCACCTTAGCCTATACTATGGACAGAACTATATGGCTATGAGCACCATATAAAAGGTGACTTGTGCATTAATTTATATCCTTCGGAATACCACATACCAATCTTGGAATTAATCTTCAATGTATTGTATGAAAACCGGCATTAAAGTCTGCTTATGCTTTTTATTACTTGAATCGGGATTCATAATGATTAAATTTATGGTTTATCACTCGGTTCATTATAATTTAAGGTTTGAGTACCAACAGCACTCACCTTACCTCCGCTATGATTTCTTGTAGTCCTCTTGGATTTTCTAATGTCGACACATGTATTTCTGCTTCCTCACCGTTGGATTTGCCTCGCTCATCGACGGTTGTGATTCCAACCAGTTGGGTTAGGGTATTGACCTACCCCTCAAACCCTAACCTCTTCCCATTTGCGACTATACAAGAGTCTCTCTAACTCTCCAAGCCTCTGGCTTAATGTGCCACCTTCGTTCTTCGTTTGAGATCAGTGAAGGTAATAAAAAACGTTCACCCTACCCCCATTTTGTCACATATTTACGTTTTCGGTGGCATACTTTCGGTGGCATATTTTCCTTTCCTCGAAGAATACATTCAAAACTTTGTATATAGAAAATAAACTATCATACAGTGAATGAATTTAGATAAATGTTTCTCTGCCATATAAAATCATTTGATTTTATTCAACGAACATAATGCACAATTAAAGACCTATTGTAATTAATTTCACAGTTACAGAGACAATCATTTTATCCAACAAGATTTCACATCAAGCCACTTTTGTCTTTCTTAACACCAAGTTAAGCTACTTATCTCACTTTAGCAAGCTGATGATAGCTTCCCAAAGAGAGAAAATTACGTCCTCAACTCCCCCCATCATCTGCAAGATAGTAGGACTTAAATAGAATTATTACTGGAGTAGACCTCAAGACCCTATGTCCAGTCTTCTCCTCTAGATTTAGGTTGCAGAGTTCCATTGGCTCTAACCAGATCTCGATTACTCTCACCCTCAAACCTTCTGGCTCTTCTCTTACTTTAAAGAACCCCTTTTCCTCACTGGGATTTCCTATTTATCCTCAAAGGAAAAGGTAACTGTCTTTAACTACTTCTGCCTAAACAATCTGGAATCTTGGAAATCTTTACCATCAGTTTTATGGAAACCATACCATAAAAATTTCTTTATTCAAAAAGAAATAAATCATGTTCATTATTGGATTAAATTTAGTTGTTAATCCTATTTAAAATTAAATGTTTTTTTCTTTTTTTAATATTATAAGGATTAATCCAGGTGTTACATATTCCCCCACTCGAGGTAAACACCATCCTCGACGTTCTATTCCATGTCAAAAAATATTTCTAGGTATGCCTCACGTAAAAATCCTTTGTCTTCCCATGTAGCCTTCTCTGAGCCAAAGTGCTTCCATTGCACTTTAACTTGGGTGATGGCTCGCCTCTGGAGTGTTATTTCTCTCTACTCGAGAATATGTTGAGGTTCTACCAGAAATTCACCGTCCGGTTCGACCTGCAACCAACAAAGTATTAAATTGTTTAATATAATATTTACCTCCTTTAGAGGTCTACAAATCAATTTTATTCCTACCTGAATTATTTGCCAATGGATTACATCCTTTGGATCATGCACGTATCGTTTCAATATTGATAGATGAAACACATTGTGCACCCATGTGACTTGGTAATGCCAACCATAGGCTATCGATCCTACAATTCCAAGATTCGAAGGTCCACATTTAACTAGAGCTAACTTACACATGAAGTCCACTTGGGGTGCTTTTCTTGGGTCTAATTCTCACATACACATGATCACCCACTTCAAACTCCCGATATGTGCTCTTTTGGTCTGCATAAAGCTTATGACGGTTTTGGGCAGCATTTAGATTCTGTCAAATCTTCCTTACTTCTTGTTCCATTTCAGCCAACATTTCTGGACCAAGCATTAGTTTGGTTTCTGGACAACTCTAGTTAATGGGCATTCGACATTGTCTCCCGTATAAGGCCTCAAAGGGGCTCATCTTAAGGAATTCCTGATATCCATTATTGTATGCGAATTCTACTAGATATAAATATTCTTCCCACTTCGCGGGTTGTTGCATCATGTACATGCATGAAATGTCTTCTAAGATTTGATTCACCCACTCAATTTGTCCATCCATCTGTGGATGATATGTTGTGCTAAATTGGATCTGTGTGCCCAGACCGGTGAACAGTGTCTTCCAAAAGGCCGAGGTAAAATTTACATCGTGATCTGAGATGAGTGTTTTTGAAATACTGTTACACTGAAATTTGTCACCATGACATTTTAGTACTCCCTTAGAAGTCTACAACATCAAAGTTTCTAAAGTCAAGCCTTGAAATTAAGAGAAAAGCTCATAAAAGTCTTAAAAACACTTGTGCCGCACCTTTTGGCTATAAATCTTGCGGAGTCAAACACACTTTTTATTCATTAAGGGTGCAGACCCCTGTAAAAGGTCAAAAAAGGCGCAAGTAAAATCTAGAAGCTTAGTTTGATTCATTTTTGGAAGCTTCTAGAAACATTCCTGCGGTGGAAAGTCCGTTCTTTTCAAGTTCATGCATCCCATCCATTAAGGAGCTAACCCCTTGATGTAAGGAGCTAATCCCTTTGAAGGAGGATTCTATCCCTTCTTGTTTGGAACCATAACCTCGTCTCTTTCACTATAAAAAGAGGCATAGGGCAACCTCAAAGGGTTACAATGGAGGAGATCAAGCTTTAGTATTGTTGGAGGTGAAATGCTGTTGAAACTTAGACCCTTTTAGCTGAGATTTTATGTGGGAAAGATTACATGGCACCCGTATGTATCTCTATGGAAGAGTTCAAGGCTCACGTAGTAAAGTAAAGGCTTTCACCAAAAAAACGCTCGTTTAGGCCTCAAACGGCCCGGAAGTTCACAAAATTCCAAAACTGCTAAAATAGTAAGTTATGCCGAAACCGAAAACTGAAAGAGACAATGGTGGGGGCCAAGTGTGGAATAGGTGGGTGGCCACCAATATCCACCCGGATCAACAAGCATTGATAACGTAGTCGTGTGATTACCGAGTTCACGTCCAATGATTTGTGAAAATTAGTTCAAACCGAGTTATTCAACTATGTTGCGTGATGAAATCCACGGCAACGACTTCCAAGAATTCATGCTGAAAAGACTGGTCCCTGTGGCTGGAGACATGACGAAACAAAATCTTGGAATTGAAAAATATATGGTCCATGTGCTGGCAAAGGAAGTGGACATTATCGTCAGCTCCGCAGCCACCACAACATTTGATGAAAGGTTTTGTATTTTGCATATATTTAATTAGTATATATTTTTATTTTTTTTTAAATGGATTTGAGTCATGTTCATATAGGTTGAAATATATTTCAAATAATAAAAATTATTAATTTTAAGGCTATTATTTGGTGAAAGTGAGTTTTTTCAAAAAAATATATATCCTTGTGCTTATATATTTTTATTAGGTCTAAAAGGGTATTCCATAACCTAGGTGGTTTGAGGCAGCTTGATTTTAATCCATCATATATTATTTATGTGTTATATTATTAATGGATGGTATTATTTTATGTGGTATCTATAGCATTGATAATCTATAGTGTGTAACCATGATATTTTAACAAGGTATGTTTACAAATTATTTATAGGATTTGTTTGTTTGTAATAAAGTATGTTTACAAATTATTATTTGTAAGGTTTGTTTGTTTGTATTTGTAGTGGCTCCAATGAAAAGAGTATTCACCTGAAAAGATAGACATTCAATTTTCAAAGCTCTAATGATAAATAGAGTGTAGAGTGTTCACTAAAAAAGACACATAATTAGAATCCTCCACAAAATTAAATTAAATTGAAAAATTCTCTCACCCCACACAATTAAATTGAGAATTCTCTCACCCCCAATTTGTGTTATCCTTAAAATAAAAAAATACGATTAAATTAAGAGTATTCTCTGTTACAGATATGATGTCGCCTTGGAAACCAACACAAAAGCAATTGCTCGCCTTCTGAAATTTGGGAAATGCTGCGAGAAATCCCAACTTTTCTTGCACATCTCTACCGGTAACCCATCGATTTCATTCTCGGTTTATAACGTTAGTAACTCATCGATCTCATCATCCATTGTGCTTACCTGTAATGCTCCATTTCATTGCAGCATATGTGAACAGGCAGTTACAAGGTCGATCAGTGGAGGAGCCTTTTCAGATGGGGTACACTATAGCCGGGGAGAAATCAGCCTATAATGTTCCAACTCTGGACGTGCAAGCTGAATTTCATTTAGCAAAGAATGCTCTGGAAGATTTTGAGAATGAATTTTCAAATCTCCAAGACTGCAAGTTCAAGAAAGCGAAAGTTGCTCAAAGGATGAAAGATTTGGGAATGGAAAGGTAACATTATAAATATAAATATGGTTGGGATTCATTAGAATTAAATTAAATGGTTCAATTTAATTTATTAGAATTAAAGTAAATGGTTCAATTTGAATGTTCAAGTTTACTATGTCTAGAGTGATGACAATGTTGTTTTACAGGGCAAGATCATACGAATGGCAGGATACATACGCGTTCAGCAAGGAAATGGGCGAGATGATAATAGCTAATGGGAGGGGAGATTTACCAGTAGTTATTGTTCGTCCCACTGTTATTGAAAGCACAAGCAGTCAACCTTTTCCTGGATGGATTGAAGGCCATCGGTAAGTGGTTTAATCATTTGTGGATTGAATATTAATGTTATATATCACACCGGCTAATTAGTCTACTATTCATGAAATTGCAGAATGATTGATCCAGTCATCACGCACCATGGGAAAGGTCAGCTATCTTGCTTGTTGGGCGATCCAGACACTGTGATAGATCTGGTCAGTATCCATAACACTAACACAATGTGGAGAAGTGTTTCGTAATCCTTTGAGATCCTCTTTTTTTCATTAAATGTGTAATTGTTTCTTGAATTCAAATCACAGATACCCGCAGACATGGTTGTAAATGCAACTTTAGCAGCCATGGCAAAGCATGCAGGAAAGCCGGGCGTTAGGGTTTATCACGTTGCTTCTTCAGTGGGAAATCCATTACGATTAGGAGAAGTTTTTAAAATAGTATTTGAACATTTTGAATAACCATACATTGATCACAAACTTTAAAGCCAAGAAGATTGCTGAAGAAATGACGTGATTAATACTATGGAGAACCACAGTGTGCTTTTGGACATACCTTTGATTGCCCTAGTCAAGTTGCAAAACTATTTTGTATTTCATCAGAATTTAACTAGATTGTAGATTCGTATAATATTTGATTGTAGATTCTTAAAATATTTGGAAATATTATATATTTAGAAATATCAAAACTATATTTTGTTTTATGTCTACAACCTACCCAAGGTGTTCTTGCAGATAAATGGGTCATCACTACTTTATTGCAAATGGCAAGAATTGAAATACATGGCCAAAATACACGAGCCATATTCATTCTGTAAAGCAAGGTGAGTTGTTAGCAAGAAGAGCGAAAATTTTATGCCGAAAATTATTATTATTATTATCCGTCAATTTCTGCGGATACATGGATAAACAATTTTTTTTTTAAATTGTGCAGATTTGATATCTCAAATTCTGAAAAGTTGTCCCAGGAGCTCTCTCCGGAGGAACGAGAGAGTTTCGGATTTGATGTTAGGGATATCGAAAGTGAGAGATGGAAATGAAAATATTCATATTCCCGGACCTTTGCAACATGAAACCGGAAAGGACGCGACAGAAAACAATGAAAATATCTAGTTTTTCATACTTTCGCTCGATCTTAATCACTCGCATTAATTAATTGCAGTATCATATTAGAAATTTCTGGTGTTCAAAATCATACACAGCATTGCATTAATATAAAAATTCTTTCAGATTCCACGGATATTTGTGTTTAAAATCTGACGCAATTTCTTTCACAAGTCCGAGAAAAATTGTGTTGTTCAGAATCTGACACAACGTTGTGTTCAAATTAAATTTCTTTCACAATTCCGAGAAAAATTGTGTTATTCAGATTCTGACACAACGCTGTGTTCTGTTAAAATTTATTTTCAGAATTCTGTGGAGCATGACATTTACATTTTATGTTGTTAAATAGCGGTTGACTATAGAAGTCGTGATAATATGCATTATAAACTGTAGTTGTTATCAGTTAAAGAGATTTGGACTTTTATAACTAAATTTCATTCGACATGTCATATTTTTAAAATTTTATATTTAGAATTAATAAAATATGGTTTAAAAGTTTGTAATAAAAAATAATGTTAATAACTAGTTATGGACTAATATGGTCCATGGAGGTAATATGAAGGCTGGTAATATCTTTAAGGTTCAAATCCCTCGGGCTAAACTATTTTTATTTTATTTTTGTTTATTGGTAAATTAAATACAGGATCAGTGTATGAGACTTGAGACCCACATGAATGAGGTAATTTGATATTATTAAATAAATATTATATATAAAAAATTCTATTTAAAATTAATTTATAATAATTATTTTATAATTATTAATAAATTTGATATTATTATTATTATTTATATAAATTTTGGGTGAGATTATATCATTATCATGTCCAATATATCATCCCATGATAATTGAAGTAATGATTTCACATTAAAGAGTGCCTTAAGATAGTACTCATCACCATTTATTCAAGACTTGGTGGAATATAATTTGACATTATTCTTATCAGCTTTGAAGTGAAACAGGAGTGTGGTCTACTCCCAAGGCTCCCTTGGATCATAGAATCTATCAAATTTATGATACTAAGAAAGTGGAAGATGAAAAACACTTCGTTTTACACTGCCCCACTCTAACTCACATCTACTCTCAATTCCCTATCATCAACCACACCTTCAATCTTCTTGACTTATTAGACTCTTACTCACATCATCGGCTCTCTATTCCGTATCATCAACCACACCTTCAATCTTCTTGACTTATTCAACTCTTACTCACATTATCTCCTCTCAAATCCCTATCATCAACCACACCTTCAATCTTCTTGACTTATTAAGCCAACCCAACTATAGCAATCTTGAAGAGCTTCTTTTCCTTCTTCTTGATCATAGAGATTTTAAAGAATCAGAATTATACTCCTTTTCTTCATCACCATCACCATCACCTTCATCATTTAAATGTTAAAATCTATATTTAAAATTATCAATATATTGTATAAAAATTATGGTGTTCCTAAATTATTCAATTAAAATCAATGTTATTGAGAAATATTTTTCATGTTTGAAGTAAATACTTATAAAATATTTTTAATTATCATTGATATTAATATTATATATATACATAAACAAAAAAAATATATAATAAATTAAATTTATCTATATATAAATTTTTATGTAAACATATAATAAATTTTTATTTTTTTCTTAATTTTTTATTTAATAATTTTATAAAATGTGAAAATTAACAATTATATATATATATATATATATATATATACTTTTTTTTCTGTATATTTTTATAAAGTTTGAAAAATAAAATTTAATAGTTTTTTTTTAATGGTATGAGACGAAGCTTCTTAAACTCTTTTTAATAAGGGGATTTAATCTCATATCTCTTAGTTACTACATATTCACATTATTTCCATCACCAATTAAAAAACTCTTAAAAAAATATAGTTTTGTAAATTTATGTGGTAAAACAATAATTTTATCAAATTTAAAAGTTATATAACATTATTTATTTATTTATTTTATTTTTTAAATATCTATTGTAACATTCATCCATACAATAGTAGTTTTTTGTTTTCTACTACTATACAATTTAGTTCTCTTAATACCCTATATTAACCATGTTTAACACCTTAGTATTACATGATGATAATACATTTAAAAACATAATAATATAATGGGTTAAACCCATAACGTTTACCCTTCACCTTAGCCTATACTATGGACAGAACTATATGGTTATGAGCACCATATAAAAGGTGACTTGTGCATTAATTTATATCCTTCAGAATACCACATACCAATCTTGGAATTAATCTTCAATGTATTGTATGAAAACCGTAATAAAGTTCGTTTATGTTACGATTTGAATGGGGATTCATAATGATTAAATTTATGGTTTATCACTCGGCTCATAATTTATGGTTTGAGTACCAAACAGTACCACCTTACCTCCGCTAAGGATTTCTTGTAGTCCCTTGGATTTTCTTATGTTGACACATGTATTTCTGTTCACCGTTGGATTTCCCTCGCTCATCGACAGTTGTGATTTTAACCAGTTGGGTTAGGGTATTGACCTACCCCTCAAACCCTAACCTCTTCCCATTTGCGAATATGCAAGAGTCTCTCTAACTCTCCAAGCCCGTGGCTTAATGTGCCGCCTTCGTTCTTCGTTTGAGATCAGTGAAGGTAATAAAAAACGTTCACCCTACCCCCATTTTGTCACATATTTACGTTTTCGGTGGCATACTTTCGGTGGCATATTTTGTGGCATATTTTCCTCAAGAATACATTCAAAACTTGTATATAGAAAATAAATCCATCATGCTGACATGAATTAAATAAATGTTTCTCGCTATATACAATCATTCGATTTTATTCAACTAACATAATGCACAATTAAAGACCTATTGTAATTAATTACTAATGATGAGACAATCATTTTATCCAACAAGATTTCACATCAAGCCACTTGTCTTTCTTAACACAAGTTAATCTACTTATCTCACTTCTTAGCAAGCCGATGATAGCTTCCCAACTCGAGTGCAGAAATTACGTCCTCAACTCCCCCCATCCTCTGCAAGAGAGTAGGACTTAAATAGAATTATTACTGGAGTAGACCTCAAGACCCTTTGTCAAGTCTTCTCCTCTAGATTTAGGTTGCAGAGTTCCAATGGCTCCAACCAGATCTCGATTACTCTCACCCTCAAACCTTCTGGCTCTTCTCTTACTTTAAAGAACCCCTTTTCCTCACTGGGATTTCCTATTTATCCTCAGAGGAAAAGGTAACTGTCTTTAACTACTTCTGCCTAAATAATCTGGAATCTTGGAAATCTTTACCATCAGTTTTATGGCAACCATACCATAAAAATTTCTTTATTCAAAAAGAAATAAATCATGTTCATTATTGGATTAAATTTAGTTGTTAATCCTATTTAAAATTAAATGTTTTTTTTTTTTTAATATTATAAGGATTAATCTAGGTGTTACATATTCCCCCACTCGAGGTAAACACCATCCTCGGTGTTCTATTCCATGTCAACAAATATTTCTGGGTATGCCTCACGTAAAAATCCTTTGTCTTCCCATGTAGCCTTCTCTGAGCCAAAGTGCTTCCATTGCACTTTAACTTGGGTGATGGCTCGCCTCTGGAGTGTTATTTCTCTCTACTCGAGAATATGTTGAGGTTCTACCAGAAATTCACCGTCCGGTTCGACCTGCAACCAACAAAGTATTAAATTGTTTAATATAATATTTACCTCCTTTAGAGGTCTACAAATCAATTTTATTCCTACCTGAATTATTTTCCAATGGATTACATCCTTTGGATCATGCACGTATCGTTTCAATATTGATATATGAAACACATTGTGCACCCATATGTGACTTGGTAATGCCAACCGATAGGCTACTGATCCTACTCTTTCCAAGATTTGGAAAGGTCCACAGAACCTAGGAGCTAACTTGGCACATGAAGTCCACGTTGGGGTGCTTTTCTTGGGTCTAATTCTCACATACACATGATCACCCACTTCAAACTCCCGATATGTGCTCTTTTGGTCTGCATAAAGCTTCTGACGGTTTTGGGCAGCATTTAGATTCTGTCAAATCTTCCTTACTTCTTGTTCCATTTCAGCCAACATTTCTGGACCAAGCATTAGTTTGGTTTCTGGACAACTCTAGTTAATGGGCATTCGACATTGTCTCCCGTATAAGGCCTCAAAGGGGCTCATCTTAAGGAATTCCTGATATCCATTATTGTATGCGAATTCTACTAGATATAAATATTTCCACTTCATGCTGTTGCATCATGTACATGCATGAAATGTCTTCTAAGATTTGATTCATCCACTCAATTTGTCCATCCATCCGTGGATGATATGTTGTGCTAAATCGGATCTGTGTGCCCAGACGTAAGGAATGTTATCTTCCAAAAGGCTTTGAAAGTAAAAATTTACATCGTGATCTCGAGATGAGTGTTTTGAACATCAAGACCGAAATTTGTCACCATGACATTTTAGTACTCCCTTAGAAGTCTACAACATCAAAGTCAAAGTCAAGCCTTGAAATTAAGAGAAAGCTCATAAAAGTCTTAAAAACACTTGTGCCGCACCTTTGGGCTTAAATTCAAGGAGTCAAACACACTTTTTATCATTATGCACTTCAAAAGGTCAAAAAGGCGCAAGTAAAATCTAGAAGCTCAGTTTGAATCATTTTTGGAAGCTTCTAGAAACATTCCTGCGGTGGAAAGATCGCTCTTTTCAGGTTCATGCATCCCATCCATTAAGGAGCTAACCCCTTGATGTAAGGAGCTAATCCCTTTGAAGGAGGATTCTATCCCTTCTTGTTGGGAACTATAACCTCCTCTCTTTCACTATAAAAAGAGGCATAGGGCAGCCTCAAAGGGTTAAAATGGAGGAGACTGCTTTTTTCCTTTTTAGTATCGTTGGAGGTGAAATCTGTCATGGAAACTTAACTTTTTAGCCGAGATTTTATGTGGAAAAGTTACATACCCAGATGTATCTCATGGAAGAGTACAAGGCTTGTCAGAGTAAAGTAAAGGCTTATACCCAAAAAACGCCGTTTAGGGCCTCCCAAACGGTTGGTGCTCCAGCTCAACCGTTTTAAAAATAGTAAGTTATGCCGAAACTGAAAAACTGAAAGAGACAATGGTGGGGGGCCAAGTGGAATAGGTGGGTGGCCACCAATATCCACCTGGATCAACAAGATTGATAACGCAGAGTCGTGTGATTACCGAGTTCACGTCCAATGATTTGTGAAAATTAGGTTTCTGAAAACCGAGTTATTCAACGGGTTGCGTGAAATCCACGGCAACGACTTCCAAGAATTCATGCTGAAAAGACTGGTCCCTGTGGCTGGAGACATGACGAAACAAAATCTTGGAATTGAAAAAGATATGGTCCATGTGCTGGCAAAGGAAGTGGACATTATCGTCAGCTCCGCAGCCACCACAACATTTGATGAAAGGTTTTGTATTTTACCCACAAGCATAAGCATATATTTAATTAGTATACTTTTTATTATATATGTTTGATAGAAGTTTTTTTTTTTTTTTTAAATGGATTTGAGTTATATATTTTTATTAGGTTCAAAAGGGTATTCCATAACCTAGGTGGTTGATGCTTGATTTTAATCCATCATATATTATTTAGGTAAGTTATATTATTAATGGATGGTATTATTTGGATATGTGGTATCTATAGTATTGATAATCTATAGTGTGTAGTTCCATGATATTTTAACAAGGTATGTTTACAAATTATTATTTGTAACGTTTGTTTGTTTGTATTCTTTTTATTTAATTGTAGTGGCTCCAATGAGAAGAGTATTCACCTGAAAAGATAGACATTCAATTTTCAAAGCTCTAATGATAAATAGAGTGTAGAGTGTAGAGTGTTCACTGAAGAAGACACATAATTAAAATCCTCCACAAAATTAAATTAAATTGAAAAATTCTCTCACCCCACACAATTAAATTGAGAATTCTCTCACCCCCAATTTGTGTTATCCTTAAAATAAAAAAATACGATTAAATTAAGAGTATTCTCTGTTACAGATATGATGTCGCCTTGGAAACAAACACAAAAGCAATTTCTCGCCTTCTGGAATTTGGGAAATGCTGCGAGAAATCCCAACTTTTATTGCACATCTCTACCGGTAACCCATCGATTTCATTCTTGGTTTATAACGTTAGTAACTCATCGATCTCATCATCCATTGTGCTTACCTGTAATGCTCCATTTCATTGCAGCATATGTGAACGGGCAGTTACAAGGTCGATCAGTGGAGGAGCCTTTTCAGATGGGGTACACTATAGACGGGGAGAAATCAGCCTATAATGTTCCAACTCTGGACGTGCAAGCTGAATTTCATTTAGCAAAGAATGCTCTGGAAGATTTTGAGAATGAATTTTCAAATCTCCAAGACTGCAAGTTGAAGAAAGCGAAAGTCGCTCAAAGGATGAAAGATTTGGGAATGGAAAGGTAACATTATAAATATAAATATGGTTGGGATTCATTAGAATTAAATTAAATGGTTCAATTTAATTTATTAGAATTAAATTAAATGGTTCTATTTGAATGTTCAAGTTTACTATGTCTAGAGTGATGACAATGTTGTTTTACAGGGCAAGATCATACGGATGGCAGGATACATACGCGTTCAGCAAGGCAATGGGCGAGATGATAATAGCTAATGGGAGGGGAGATTTACCAGTAGTTATTGTTCGTCCCACTGTTATTGAAAGCACAAGCAGTCAACCTTTTCCTGGATGGATTGAAGGCCATCGGTAAGTGGTTTAATCATTTGTGGATTGAATATTAATGTTATATATCATACCACCTAATTAGTCTACTATTCATGAAATCTAATGATTGATCCAATATCACGCACCATGTGAAAGGTCACCTATCTTGCTTGTTGGGCGATCCAGACACTGTGATAGATCTGGTCAGTATCCATAACACTAACACAATGTGGAGAAGTGTTTCGTAATCCTTTGAGATCCTCTTTTTTTCATTAAATGTGTAATTGTTTCTTGAATTCAAATCACAGATACCCGCAGACATGGTTGTAAATGCAACTTTAGCAGCCATGGAAAAGCATGCAGGAAAGCCGGGCGTTAGGGTTTATCACGTTGCTTCTTCAGTGGGAAATCCATTACGATTAGGAGAAGTTTTTAAAATAGTATTTGAACATTTTAAATGTAATCCATACATTGATCACAACGGAAAGCCAGTAAGATTGCTGAAGGAAATGACGTGGATTAATACTATGGAGAACTACAGGCAGGCTTTGGACATAGCCTTTGATTGCCCTAGCTGGGTAAGTTGCAAAACTATTTTGTATTTACCTAGAATTTAACTAGATTGTAGATTCGTATAATATTTGATTGTAGATTCTTAAAATATTTGGAAATATTATATATTTAGAAATATCAAAACTTACATGGTTTTGCTCCACATAAACTCACTCAAGGTGTTCTTGCAGATAAATGGGTCATCATCATCAGAACATATCGTGCAGCAATTGAAATACATGGCCAAAATACACGAGCCATATTCATTCTGTAAAGCAAGGTGAGTTGTTAGCAAGAAGAGCGAAAATTTCATGCCGAAAATTATTATTATTATTATCCGTCAATTTCTGCGGATACATGGATAAACAGTTTTTTTTTTAAATTGTGCAGATTTGATATCTCAAATTCTGAAAAGTTGTCCCAGGAGCTCTCTCCGGAGGAACGAGAGAGTTTCGGATTTGATGTTAGGGATATCGAGTGGAGAGATTACATTGGAAATATTCATATTCCTGGACTCAGGCAACATGTCTGGAAAGGACGCGGTACAGGAAAACAAATTATAAATATCTAGTTTTTCTTCATACTTTCAGTTTCTGATCCTCTATCAGCCTGCATTAATTAATTGCAGTATCATATTAGAAATTTCTGGTGTTCAAAATCATACACAGCATTGCATTAATATAAAAATTCTTTCAGATTCCACGGATATTTGTGTTTAAAATCTGACGCAATTTCTTTCACAATTCCGAGAAAAATTGTGTTGTTCAGAATCTGACACAACGTTGTGTTCAAATTAAATTTATTTCACAATTCCGAGAAAAATTGTGTTATTCAGATTCTGACACAACGCTGTGTTATGTTAAAATTTATTTTCAGAATTCTGTGGAGCATGACATTTACATTTTATGTTGTTAAATAACGGTTGACTATAGAAGTCGTGATAATATGTGATTTGATAGTCGGGAGTTGTTATCATTAAAGAGGTTTGACTTTTGATAACTAAATTTCATTCGACATGTCATATTTTTAAAATTTTATATTTAGAATTAATAAAATATGGTTTAAAAAATTGTATAAAATAATGTTAATAACTAGTTATGGACTTCATTATGAGTCCATGGAGTGTAATATGAAGTATTGGGTAAATCTTAAGGTTCAAATCCCTCGTCAAACTATTTTTATTTTATTTTTTGATTATTGGTAAATTAAATACAGGATCAGTGTATGAGACTTGAGACCCACATGAATGCGGTAATTTGATATTATTAAATAAATATTATATATAAAAAATTCTATTTAAAATTAATTAATAATATCTATTTTATAATTATTAATAAATTTGATATTATTATTATTATTTATATAAATTTTGGGTGAGATTATATCATTATCATGTCCAATATATCATCCCATGATAATTGAAGTAATGATTTCACATTAAAGAGTGCCTTAAGATAGTACTCATCAACATTTATTCAAGACTTGGTGGAATATAATTTGACATTATTCTTATCAGCTTTGAAGTGAAACCGGAGTGTGGTCTACTCCCAAGGCTCCCTTGGATCATAGAATCTATCAAATTTATGATACTAAGAAAGTGGAAGATGAAAAACACTTCGTTTTACACTGCCCCACTCTAACTCACATCTACTCTCAATTCCCTATCATCAACCACACCTTCAATCTTCTTGACTTATTAGACTCTTACTCACATCATCCGCTCTCTATTCCCTATCATCAACCACACCTTCAATCTTCTTGACTTATTCAACTCTTACTCACATTATCTCCTCTCAAATCCCTGTCATCAACCACACCTTCAATCTTCTTGACTTATTAAGCCAACCCAACTATAGCAATCTTCAAGAGCTTCTTTTCCTTCTTCTTGATCATAGAGATTTTAAAGAATCAGAATTATACTCCTTTTCTTCATCACCATCACCATCACCATCACCTTCATCATTTAAATGTTAAAATCTATATTTAAAATTATCAATATATTGTATAAAAATTATGGTGTTCCTAAATTATTCAATTAATATCAATGTTATTGAGAAATATTTTTCATGTTTGAAGTAAATACTTATAAAATATTTTTAATTATCATTGATATCAATATTATATATAAACATAAACAAAAAAAATATATAATAAATTAAATTTATCTATATATAAATTTTTATGTAAACATATAATAAATTATTATTTTTTTCTTAATTTTTTATTTAATAATTTTATAAAATGTGAAAATTAACAATTATATATATATATATATATATATATATATATATATATATATATATATATATATAATTTTTTTTCTGTATATTTTTATAAAGTTTGAAAAATAAAATTTAATAGTTTTTTTTTAATGGTATGAGACGAAGCTTCTTAAACTCTTTTTAATAAGGGGATTTAATCTCCTATCTCTTAGTTACTACATATTCACATTATTTCCATCACCAATTAAAAAACTCTTAAAAAAATATAGTTTTGTAAATTTATGTGGTAAAACAATAATTTTATCAAATTTAAAAGTTATATAACATTATTTATTTATTTATTTTATTTTTTAAATATCTATTGTAACATTCATCCATACAATAGTAGTTTTTTGTTTTCTACTACTATACGATTTAGTTCTCTTAATACCCTATATTAACCATGTTTAACACCTTAGTATTACATGATGATAATACATTTAAAAACATAATAATATAATGGGTTAAACCCATAACTTTTACCCTTCACCTTAGCCTATACTATGGACATAACTATATGGTTATGAGCACCATATAAAAGGTGACTTGTGCATTAATTTATATCCTTCGGAATACCACATACCAATCTTGGAATTAATCTTCAATGTATTGTATGAAAACCGTAATAAAGTTCGTTTATGTTACGATTTGAATGGGGATTCATAATGATTAAATTTATGGTTTATCACTCGGCTCATAATTTATGGTTTGAGTACCAAACAGTACCACCTTACCTCCGCTAAGGATTTCTTGTAGTCCCTTGGATTTTCTTATGTTGACACATGTATTTCTATTCACCGTTGGATTTCCCTCGCTCATCGACGGTTGTGATTCCAACCAGTTGGGTTAGGGTATTGACCTACCCCTCAAACCCTAACCTCTTCCCATTTGCGACTATGCAAGAGTCTCTCTAACTCTCCAAGCCTGTGGCTTAATGTGCCGCCTTCTTCAAGCTTTGAGATCGGCAAGAAGGTAATAAAAACGTTCACCCTACCTCCATTTTGTCACATATTTACGTTTCTGGTGGCATACTTTCTGGGTGGGAGATATTTTCCTTTCCTCAAAGAATACATTCAAAACTTTGTATATAGAAAATAAACTATCATACAGTGAATGAATTTAAATAAATGTTTCTCTGCCATATACAATCATTTGATTTTATTCAACGAACATAATGCACAATTAAAGACCTATTGTAATTAATTTCAGAGTTACAGAGACAATCATTTTATCCAACAAGATTTCACATCAAGCCACTTTTGTCTTTCTTAACACCAAGTTAAGCTACTTATCTCACTTTAGCAAGCTGATGATAGCTTCCCAACCTTGAGAGAGAAAATTACGTCCTCAACTCCCCCCATCCTTTGCAAGATAGAAGGACTTAAATAGAATTATTACTCGATTAGACCTCAAGACCCTATGTCCAGTCTTCTCCTCTAGATTTAGGTTGCAGAGTTCCATTGGCTCTAACCAGATCTCGATTACTCTCACCCTCAAACCTTCTGGCTCTTCTCTTACTTTAAAGAACCCCTTTTCCTCACTAGGATTTCCTATTTATCCTCAAAGGAAAAGGTAACTGTCTTTAACTACTTCTTCCTAAATAATCTGGAATCTTGGAAATCTTTACCATTAGTTTTATGGAAACCATACCATAAAAATTTCTTTATTCAGAAAGAAATAAATCATGTTCATTATTGGATTAAATTTAGTTGTTAATCCTATTTAAAATTAAATGTTTTTTTCTTTTTTTAATATTATAAGGATTAATCCAGGTGTTACATATTCCCCCACTCGAGGTAAACACCATCCTCGGTGTTCTATTCCATGTCAAAAAATATTTCTAGGTATGCCTCGCGTAAAAATCCTTTGTCTTCCCATGTAGCCTTCTCTGAGCCAAAGTGCTTCCATTGCACTTTAACTTGGGTGATGGCTCGCCTCTGGAGTGTTATTTCTCTCTACTCGAGAATATGTTGAGGTTCTACCAGAAATTCACCGTCCGGTTCGACCTGAAACCAACAAAGTATTAAATTGTTTAATATAATATTTACCTCCTTTAGAGGTCTACAAATCAATTTTATTCCTACCTGAATTATTTGCCAATGGATTACATCCTTTGGATCATGCACGTATCGTTTCAATATTGATATATGAAACACATTGTGCACCCATATGTGACTTGGTAATGCCAACCGATAGGCTACTGATCCTACTCTTTCCAAGATTTGGAAAGGTCCACAGAACCTAGGAGCTAACTTGGCACATGAAGTCCACGTTGGGGTGCTTTTCTTGGGTCTAATTCTCACATACACATGATCACCCACTTCAAACTCCCGATATGTGCTCTTTTGGTCTGCATAAAGCTTATGACGGTTTTGGGCAGCATTTAGATTCTGTCAAATCTTCCTTACTTCTTGTTGCATTTCAGCCAACATTTCTGGACCAAGCATTAGTTTGGTTTCTGGAAAACTCTAGTTAATGGGCATTCGACATTGTCTCCCGTATAAGGCCTCAAAGGGGCTCATCTGGCTAGAAATCCTCATATCCATTATCGTATGCGAATTCTACTAGATATAAATATTCTTCCCACTTCTCGCGGGTTGTTGCATCATGTACATGCATGAAATGTCTTCAAGATTTGATTCACCCACTAATTTTTTCCATCCATCTCAGGATGATATGTTGGTATAAATTGATCCGTGTGCCCCAGACCGGTGAACAGTGTCTTCCAAAAGGCCGAGGTAAAATTTACATCGTGATCTGAGATGAGTGTTTTTGAAATACTGTTACACTGAAATTTGTCACCATGACATTTTAGTACTCCCTTAGAAGTCTACAACATCAAAGTTTCTAAAGTCAAGCCTTGAAATTAAGAGAAAAGCTCATAAAAGTCTTAAAAACACTTGTGCCGCACCTTTTGGCTATAAATCTTGCGGAGTCAAACACACTTTTTATTCATTAAGGGTGCAGACCCCTGTAAAAGGTCAAAAAAGGCGCAAGTAAAATCTAGAAGCTTAGTTTGATTCATTTTTGGAAGCTTCTAGAAACATTCCTGCGGTGGAAAGTCCGTTCTTTTCAAGTTCATGCATCCCATCCATTAAGGAGCTAACCCCTTGATGTAAGGAGCTAATCCCTTTGAAGGAGGATTATATCCCTTCTTGTTTGGAACCATAACCTCCTCTCTTTCACTATAAAAAGAGGCATAGGGCAACCTCAAAGGGTTACAATGGAGGAGATCAAGCTTTAGTATTGTTGGAGGTGAAATGCTGTTGAAACTTAGACCCTTTTAGCTGAGATTTTATGTGGGAAAGATTACATACCTGTATGTATCTCGGTTGGAAGAGTTCAAGGCTTGTCAGAGTAAAGTAAAGGCTTTCATACCCAAAAAACGTCGTTTAGGGCCTCAAAACGGCTCCGGAAGTTCAGGCCCCGAAAAACTGCTAAAAATAGTAAGTTATGCCGAAACTGAAAAACTGAAAGAGACAATGGTGGGGGGCCAAGTGGAATAGGTGGGTGGCCACCAATATCCACCTGGATCAACAAGATTGATAACGCAT